>CM017191.1:17218069-17257222 GCA_004837865.1 Musa balbisiana | reverse complement strand
TGTTCGGTCAAATGACCTACATCCACTTGCGAGGCCCCTCTTCGACGAGGCTCCCAACTTCCACTAGCAAATCTCTTGAAATGGAAGGGTAAATACCCCTCTTACAACTCTTTACAAGCAGTTCACACTCTTACAGATTTTCAAGAAAGAAGGAGGTGAACACTAGCAAATTGAAAACCAAGGATTGCTAAGACTTTTCTAAGACCTTTCTCTCAATCACTTGCTGCTCAAAAAGTTGTATTCTCAGCTGAGAATAGAGGGGTATTTATAGGCCTCAAGAGGATTCAAATTTGGGCTCCAAAATTTGAATTCTCTTCGGTTCCCGAAGCTAGCGGTGCCACCGCCTGTCAGTGGCGGTGCCACCGCCTGTCAGTTTTGACACTGACAGTGTACTGGGCGGTGCCACCGCCTGGCTCTCGGGTGCTGGGCGGTGCCACCGCTCAGACAGGCGGTGCCACCGCCTGGCTCTCGGGTGCTGGGCGGTGCCACCGCCCAGACCGGCGGTTCCACCGCCCGACCTTGCTAGTCACTGGTTGGGCTTTAAGTCCGGCCCAAACCAGATTTCATTTTGGGCCCAGTTGGCCCCTAATCAAGATATAGGATTATTTCTTAATCCTAACCTTAATTACATGCAAACTACGTAACTAGAAACATAATCCTAAGCAAGTTTTTAATCGGCGAACTTCAAGTCTTGTTCCGGCGAGCTTTCCGGCGATCTTCCGACGGACTTCCGATACGCCCTTGGATTTCTTCCGACGGACTCCCAGCTGGCTCCCGATCTTGTGGTGAAATCAACGAGTAACCGAGCCTTCTCGGTGATCTTTGCAAACCTCCGATGATCTCTTCGGCGGACTTCCGAAAACTACGACAAGTCCCCGATTTCTTCTCGATTGGTTCCGGCAGCATCTCCGACGAATCTTTGGACTCTCAAACATCCATCGAACTTGATTCCGGTAGACTCGCTTTATGTTTTCAAGCTTTCGTAGTTAATCCTGCATACTTATCTCAACATATGGATTAGATAAAACAAGACAATTGACCTAATCATCAAAATTCGAGATTCAACATATTGGATATCCAATAATCTAAGAGCTTATTGGATATCCAATAAGATACGGGCTCTGACAGATATCTCATATCCGAACATCTACTTATCGTAATACCTACCATATATATGTGACTCTCTAGGTCCAATATCAAGCTGACCGTGAGTCATACCTGTCAGAACTCTTTCTGGCTCAATAAATTATTATCTCAATAATAATTCACTCGACTTGTTGACTATAAATATACTAGGCCACTACGTCATAGTCCCTAGATGATATAGGAGAATCCAATCCATTTAGACTTGTCTATCCTTAGTTACCATGCATCTATAGTCCCTCATCCATCTAATATCCCAGAGATCGTTTATTAGGCATGGTGCTATTAGGCTTATACAGTTTCTACTCGAGTCTCGCTCTAATCAAATTCTCTAGGAGAACTCTTTCTCTTTTAATCATAATGACCCTGGCCATGGATTTGTCTGAGTAAGAACATATGAGATATTCCTCTCATGACAATGAGAGCAGATAATCCTCTATCGACACTCAATAGCCCTCGTAAGGTTAGTTGATACTCTCGATGATCGGTTATGCTAGATCTAAAATTTTCAAGCCTATAAGTCTGATATCAAAGAGTGGAGTACTCAAATAGGACATTCTTGGTGTCTCAAATCTAAGGACCAGATACACCATCAGGACAACGGAATCGTTGTCTGATAATAAGGCATCATCAACCATCTAGCATCCCATGAGCGGATCGATCAGTGAACTCATTCTCTAATGAGCACCTACACTGTATCACTAGTATCCCCATACAAGTAGCTATGAGACCAATAGCCTCCATTATATGGACTAGTATATAGTACACCAATCTGTCGGGTTGTCTCAATATCCCTCTCAAGTAACCTATGATTGAGATTATTTAAGATCTATGTTTATAGGTTAAAATATGGAGCATAATTTCAATCAAAATCGGAAACACACATTATTTCTTCTTGAAAAATATACATAGGATTATTATTAGATTTTAATCTAACATTTTATTCCTTTAACATACAATTATCATTTTTTAAATTACTAGTATGATCCCAATTTTTGTATTTTTATTACATTATTAAACATGTGATTTTCAAAAAGAAATTTATATAATTTTTTTAAACTAAATTAAAAACAACGCATGAAGAACATCAAGTAATTTCAAAGTAAACTAAGGGAGTTTCATTTGAGTTGTTTACCTCGTTGTAGAAAGCCATTAAGGTGTAATATGTCACTTCGCCTTTGTTAATTTTCTCCTCATCTTTGGAGGAGCTCGATTCATCAAAAGTCACCTTCTTCTTCTTACATTCATAGCAAGTAGTTGCGTTCTTTTTGGTCTTTAATTTTTTGTTCATGAACTTTTTAAATTTCATAGTAAGGAGTTCAAGTTCACCATCACTTGAGCTTATGTTCAAGTGGTCTTCGATTGTTCTTAGTCTGAAATCCTTCCTGTTCTTTAGAAGGTGGTTCTCAAGTTCTTTACGTGCATTGCACGTCATTTCATAGGTCATTGAGACCCGATAAGTTCTTCGATCAAAAAAGTATTCAAAATTTTTTATTCTTGTATAGCCATTATTTTTTAATCCCAAGTTTTAGAAAGTGAGCTTAAAACTTTACTAACAAGTTCAAAATTTGAAAAAGTTTTACCAAGACTTTTAAACCATTGACGACATCCATAAAATGGGTGTACATATCAACAACGGTTTCACTTGGTTTCATTCGAAAAAGTTCAAAATCATGCATTAAAAAGTTAATTTTTGAATCTTTAACTTTGCTAGTCCCTTTATGTGTGATTTCAAGAGTGCATCACATATCAAAAGCCATTTCACAAGTAGAAACTCGATTAAACTCAGTTTTGTCTAAGGTGCAAAATAGAGTATTCATAGCTCTAGCATTTAAAGAAAATGTCTTCTTCTCTAAATCATTCCAATGGTTTATTGGAAGAGAAGATATTTGAAAATCAAATTCAACTATGTGCCATAAATTGAGATTCAATGAAAGCAAGAAAACTCTCATTCGAGTTTTTCAACAAGTGTAGTTCGTCACATTGAAAAAGGAAGGACAAATGAGAGAAAGTCCCTCTTGAAAGTAAAAAAAAGCCATTTCTCTTGGGTGTTAAACCAAATGAGAAATACGAGAATATGATATCAATTGTTAGGAAAGCAATCGACACTAAGAGGGGGGTGAATTAGTGCAGCGGTAAAAACTACGTCGGTTTAAAACTTCATTGCGATTAAATATGTTTTCGACGAAAAATTATTTCGTAAAGGTAATAGCTTTGAAAGTGTATATAAGAGCATAGTGGATGTAAAGCAAGTAAAGTGGTTTACAATTAAAGTAAATTGCTCAAGAGAAACTCAAACCAGATTTTTATAGTGGTTCGGTCATTGTGACCTATATCCACTCTACCGATTCCTCTTCTGTCGAGGCCACCGGCATCCACTATTGGTCTTCCTTCAATAGGCAAAGACTAACCACCTTTTACACCCCTCTTCTCCTTTTCATAGTTTTAGGAGACAACCTTTTATAACCCTCTTTCACAAGGTATCCCTCTCACATCTCCCTTAGAACTCTCTCTAAGCTTTGGGAGGATGGAACTCAACTTTCTAAGTTTTACAACTTTAGAATCACAGCGTTTTGCTCAATATTTTTTGCTAATCCATGCATGAATAGCTGGGCGTGTTAGGATCAAGAGCACTAAGAGGGGGGGGGTGAATTAGTGTAGCGGAAAACTTTCGACGATTTAAAACGACATTCGTATGATAAGAACGATTTCAGTATGAAAGTCGAATCGGAAATTGCTTTAACTTAAGATCAAGTAAAGTGCAGTTAAAGTAAAGCTATGGAAGTAGTTGCAGTTAAGATAGAGAACAGAATGTAAATGCAAACCGAGATTTAGAGTGGTTCGGTCAATCTTGACCTACATCCACTTTTGGCTTCCTTGTCCGATGAGGTCACCGACGTTCACTAGAGGCCTTCCTTCAATAGGCGAAGGCCAACCACCCTTTTACAGTTTCACTCCTTTTGACGGGCTTAGGAGACAACCCTTACAAATTTTTCACTCCTCTCTTGAATGATCAAAACTTCGAAGAAAAGAGGGAGAAGAACTTCTAGCCTTTTACAACACTTTTAAGCTCTCAAAATCTCAGAATAAATACTAAGTTTCGGTGCCCTTTCATGCATGAAAGGGTGGGGTTTATATAGGCCCCAAACTGATTTGAATTTGGAGCTCAAAAATGTCAATTCCCATGTTTTCGGGGTCCTGGCGGTACTACCGCCTGACAGAGCTCGAAGACCGAGCTCGGGCGGTACCACCGCCTGACAGGGGCGGTACTACCGCCCAGTCTTACTCGGAGACTGAGCCCAGGCGGTGCCACCGCTTGACAGGGGCGATGCTACCGCCCACCTAGTCTCACTCGGAGACTAAGCCCAGGCGGTGCCACCGCTTGACAGGGGCGGTGCTACCGCCCAGTCTCACTCGAAGACTGAGCCCAGGCGGTGCCACCGCCTGACAGGGGCGGTGCCACTGCCCAGCCTCACTCCGAGACTCGGCTGCTGCTGGCGGTGCCACCGCCGACCTAGGCGGTGCCACCGCCGACCTAGGCGGTGCCACCGCTGGCCAAGGAATCTGGGTCCGAATGGGCTGATCCATTCGGCCCAATTTGGGTCTGTCAAGGGCCCAATTGCCCCAAGATTAAGTTAATGGGATCACCTCCCATTTCTAACTTAATCATCATGCTAACTACAATATTTTTCAAGACATTTACTGCAACTTGCTCCGGTGCGTCAATCGCTTCTTCCGTCGAGCTTGCGGTGAACTTCCGGCGATCATTCGACGAACCCTCGGCGATGCTCCGGTGGACTTCCGGCAAACTCCTGGACTTGCGACGATCCACTTGGCGAGTTCCGATGAGCTTCTTTGGCAAGCTCCTGGACTTCTCGGATTTGTTCCCGCAGAACCTCCGATGACCGTCCGGACTTCCGTCGAACTCTCGAACCCCCAACGTGATCATAGTCTTGACTTCGACGCAACTCCTACTACATGTCTTACTTTCATCGTAGTTAATCCTGCACACTTATCTTAATATATGGATTAGATAACAAATGACAATTGACTTCATCATCAAAATCCGAGATTCAATAGGGCGGTGGTACCGTTGCCCGACACAGCCTCCGAGAAGGCTTCTGGCAGATATTTCTTGCAAATACTGTTACCCGAATCCATAGCCCGAAGCCTTCTATCGATACGTCGATCATTCCTCTGGCCCGACATCCAATCTTTTGACATGTTTTCCCCCGGCACAACATGATTTTTCCAGCTTTAATTGTCTCATCCTGATCGAAGCATCCTGTGCCATTTAAAATGCAGATTAAAACATAAACACTTATATATTGATTTCATCATCAAAATCCGATATTCAACCAATTGATAATTAAGTATAGCAGATTTTGGTTTCATCATCAAAATCTGTGTTAGGAACGAGGTCGGCACTAAGAGGGGGGGTGAATTAGTGCAGCAGTAAAATCACGTCTTCAAATCTTTTTGTTTCGATTAAAATTGATTTCCGACGAAAAGATATTAACTTGAAATTGTATGGAAATGTAGTGAAGGAGGAATTCAGTTTACAATAAGGCAAATAGCAAGAAGTAAATGCAAACCAGATTTTAGAGTGGTTCAGTCGTCGTGACCTACATCCACTTCATCGATTCCTCTTCTGTCGAGGCCACCGGCATCCACGATCAATCTTCCTTTAATAGGTGAAGATCAACCTCCTTCTTACAACTCGATTCTCTTTTTACCAGGTTTAGGAGACAACCCTTACACCCCCACTCACTCCTCTCTCAAACTATTCTAACACTTAGAACTATTTCCCAGGTTTAGGAGATAACCCTTACATAGGCTTCAAGTGGATTCAAACTTTGAGCCTAAAAATATCTTATCCCAAGTTTCCCGAGTGTAGGCAGTACCATTGCCCAATAGTTCTGACACTGGGCAGTACCACCGCGCAGTCTGGCAATACCACCACCTACAACCTCTCGAAGGCTGTGTTTAGGCGGTACCATCGCCCAGACCGACGGTACCACCTCCTGACACAGTCTCGAAGACTATGCTATGTTGGTGAGACTTCTTTGGGCACTATTTGGGCCTCTTATTGGGCCCAACATAGTTCTTACATGGGCCTAGCTGGCCCCTAATTGGGTTGGCCCAAATCCAAGCCCAATTACCTACTAACTACGAAATCCTAAGACATTTGCTAAGCTAAACAAGTCCCTATGTCTATTCTTCTAGTGAGCTTCCTGCGAACTTCCGACAATCTCTCGGCAATGTTCCGGTGGACTCCCAACAAGCTCTTGGACTTCATGACGATCTTCTTGGTGAGTTCTGATGAGCTTCTCTGGTAAGCTCTGAGACTTCTTGGCTAGTTCCTCTAAAACTTCCGACGAATGTCCAGACTTCCGACGAACCCTCAAACTCCCAACGTGATCTCGATCTTGACTCCGGGACTTCATTTTGCTTCATGCCTTGCTGTCGTAGTTAATCCTATATATGTAAAATATACTTCGATCTAAACAATTAATACTAAGCATTAATCACGTTGTCCGGACATATCATTGGTCCTCGACACTTCATTCGATTCTTCGGTGCATCGTCCTCTCCTTCGGCCTATTGCCTAATCGGCCAGTTGACTCCGTAACTTCGATATCCTTGGTGCAATATCCGCTCTTCTTGGCCTGATGCCCGAATCCACGACCCGAAGCCTTCTATCGATACATCAATCGTTTCTCCGACCCAACGTCCAATCTTCTGACATGTTTTCCTCTGGTACAATATGATTTTCCTACTTTAATTGTCTCATCTTGATCGAAGCATCCTGTGTCACTCAAAATATAAATTAAAACATAAATGCATATCGATTGGTTTCATCATCAAAATTCGAGATTTAACAATCTCTCCCTTTTTGATGATGACAACCAATCGATGACATAGTTAAACTTAACTCCCGAAGTTTAAACAAACTCCCCCTATCAATATGCCTTATTGATAGAAACTCTTGGATTCAAAAATCCAAGCAATATATCATAATCAAATCATGTATGATACCAACATACTTCTCTCCCTTTGTCATCAACAAAAAGGAGAAGTTCCAACTATCAAGTGATTGAGACAAAAAGTTCAACTCATTGCATAATTAACATAATCTCCAGTTTTATCATCATGCAATTTTGCTATCATCATAGATATGCAAGGTAGTGAGATAGCATGTTCTACTTCATACAAGCTAGCAATTTTTACAATATTTTAGAACATGCAAGCTAGCAGTTTTGAGATGTTCAAGAAAGCAACACTTGCTTCTTGAAATATGCAAGTTGCAAGATAGCAAATTTTTGCTTCCTTTGCAATGTTTGAGCTAGCAATTTTGCTTCTATTGCAAAGTGCAAGTTAGCATGTTTTGCATCTTGAGATAGACAAGATAGCACTTTTACAATTTTTGTTTCTTAAGATAGGCAAGCTAGTGATGTTCAAGATAGCAAGCTCTTTCTTCTCTTTTGAGAAGTGCCATTTTTTGCTTCCTTTGCAAAGTGCAAGCTAGTAAAATTTTGCTTCATTCTTGAATTGTGCAAGCTAGCATCTTTCTCTTTGAGATGTACACATTAACAATTCTTTCTCCCCCTTTGTCATTGGCAAAATGAAGGGAAGACCCTTTACATCAATTTTCAAATTATGACAAAGGTAAGTATCAATCTTATTTGTGCATCATTATATTTTCAAATTAAAACATGCACAATTTCAAAAACCTTACATTTCATTTTTCATGCACGATACCAAAAAATAAATCAATCATTATTATGAGCATATTATACATGATACTAAAATATTAAAATTTTTAAATATTTATCAATATTTTGATCATGATACCAAACCTTCATCATTTAAAGCATTCATGATACACATCATATGCAATACATCACATACATCATCATCATAATCATAATAAAAAGCATAAGTATTGCATGTATCATTCCAAATCATAAATGTTTCAAATCATGATGGTATTAATTTGTCAAATTGCATCCTACCATGCATGATCATAACTTTTCCCTCTTTTATCATTGTAAACAAGAAAGAATAAGGGAAGAACAAAATAGTGTAAAATATTTCAATCATTTCAAGGCATATAAGCCATAAATACAAAGACATCATGTCATGAAGGATAAAATCACTTGAATACCAAAAGACATGATTCATATTGTAAATCTCTTCTTTAAATAATTCCATATCTTGATTCAAAAAAAAATCTCAAGTAATTCCAAGAATTCAAGATCATAATTTTGATAAAACTTATTCAAATTCAAATCATTAAAATCATTTTCAAGAGATTCATAAAAGGAAAAACATAGATAGATTTATTAATCTCTCCTTTTTGGAAAATCGATGAAGTAGAGAAATTTTTTAAGGAGAAGGCTTTCCTCTTTTTAGTTTGTTTCATACAAGCATACCTTTGTCCTTTTTATGCCAAAAAAAAACATGTATCAACATTTAGGATTAAAAAATAAATTTCATCATAAAAACCATCCATCTTGCTTATAATTGAAAATGCCACTTTTATTACCGTGAAAGTCAATAATCTATAAATCTCAAAAATCTTCATGTATAGAATAAAATCATCAATCATGATATCAAAACATAATTATGCATCATTAAATCATCAAGCATGATTTCATATTTTCAATCAAAATCAAGAAATAATATAAAAATCAACATGATATACATTATTACTTCTTAACCACATATAGTATGATTTCATAAGGCATTTTTAATCAAAATCAATTTTTTTATTAAACATGTAATTTTTTATTATCATTTTTGAAATTACTATCATGATCATAATTTTTGCATTTTCATTACATTATGCAAATTTTAAAAAAATAATTTTTCTAAACTAAATAAAAAGAAAATGCATCATGGAAAGCATCATGTAATTTCGAAATAAACTAAAGGCATTTTGATTACCTCAACATCGAAACCGTTAAGGCGTAGTTTGCCACCTCGCCTTTCTTGATTTTCTCCTCGTCTTTGGAGGAGCTCGATTCATCCCAATTTTTGTTCTTCTTCTTGTGTTCAAAGCAAGTAGTTACATTCTTTTTATTTTTAAATTTTTGTTTCATTAACTTTTTAAATTTCTTAGTGAGTTCAAGTTTACCATCACTTGAGTTATGCTCGAGTGGACTTCAATTATTCTATGTCTCAAATCCTTTCTGTTCTTTGGAAGGTGGTTCTCAAGTTCTTCATGTGCAATGCACGTTATTTCATATGTGATCAATGAAGCAATTAGTTCTTCAATTGAAAAATAGTTCAAGTTCTTTGATTCTTGTATTATCGTTATTTTCGAATCCCAATTTTTAGAAAGCGATCATAAAATCTTATTAACGAGTTCAAAATCCAAAAAACTTATACCAAGTGCTTTTAAACTATTGACGACATTTACAAAACAGGTGTACATGTCAACAACAGTTTCGCTTGGTTTCATATGAAACAATTTGAAGTCATGCATTAAAAGATTAATCTTTAAAACTTTTAATCTACTAGTGCCTTCATGTGTGGTTTCAAGAATGTGCCAAATATCGAAAGTCGTTTCGCACAAAGAAACTCGATTGAATTCGTTTTTGGTCTAAGGTACAAAACAAGGCATTCATAGCCTTTGCATTTAGAGAAAAAGTCTTCTTCTCCAAATCATTCCAATGGTTCATTGGAAGATAAGACCTTTGAAAACCAAATTCGACTATGTACTATAAATCGAGATTCAATGAAAGCAAAAAAACTCTCATTCGAGTTTTCCAATAAGTGTAGTCTGTCCCATTGAAAAAGGGAGGACGAATGAGAGAGAAACCTTCTTGAAAGTCGAAAAGAGCCATTTTTATTTGAGTGTTAAACCAAATTAAAAAACCATGGCTCTGATACAATGGCACTAAATTGTTAGGAACGGGGTCGGCACTAAGAGGGGGTGTGAATTAGTACAATGGCACCAAAGTATGTTGATGTCATGCATGATTTGATCATGACATGTTGCTTGGATTTTTGAACCCAAGAGTTTCTATCAATATGGCATGTTGATAGAGAAGTTTGTTTAAACTCTGGGAGTTAAGGTTAACTCTGTCGTCAATTGGTTGTCATCATCAAAAAGGGGGAGATTGTTGAATCTCGGATTTTGATGATGAAACCAATCTATAAGTGTTTATGTTTTAATCTGTGTTTTGAGTGACGCAAGATGCTTCGATCAGGATGAGACAATTAAAGTAGAAAAAATCATGTTGTGCCGGGGGAAAATATGTCAGAAGATTAGACGTTGGGCCAGAGGAACGATCGACGTATCGATAGAAGATTTCGGGCCATGGATTCGGGCATCAGGCTAAGAAGAGCAAATATTGTGCTAAGGATATCGGAGTTGCAGAGTCAACTAGCCGATTGGGAAATAGACCGCAAGAGAGGATGATGCGCCAAAAAATCAAACGAAACGTCGAGGGACCAATGACATGACAGGACAACGTGATTAATACTTAGTGTTAATTGTCTAGATCAAAGTATGTTTTATATGTGCAGGATTAACTATGATAGCAAGGCATAAAGCAAAATGAAGTCCCGGAGTCAAGATCGAGATCATGTTGGGAGTTCGAGAGTTCGTCGGAAGTCCTAGAGGAACCAACCGAGAAGTCTCAGAGCTTGCCAGAGAAGCTCATCGGAACTCACCAAGAATATCGTCATGAAGTCCAAGACCTTGCCGGGAGTCCGTCAGAACATTGCCGAGAGATCGTCGAAAGTTTGCCAAAAGCTCGTCGGAAGAATAGACATAGGGACTTGTTTAGCCTAGCAAATGTCTTAGAATTTCGTAGTTAGCATATAATTGGGCTTGGATTTGGGCCAACCCAATTACGGGCCAGCTAGGCCCATGTAAGAATTGTGTTGGGCCCAAATAGTGCCCAAAGAAGTCTTACCGTCATGGCACAATCTTCTAGACTATGTCAGGTGGTGGTACCGCCAGTTTGGGTGGTTGTACCACCCTTGGCAGGGTGCCAGACCCAGACACATGGTTTTGCTCAGCCAGGCCCAGCCTCCGAGACATAATGGTATCGCCCAAACATAGCCTCCGAGAAGGCTGCAGGCGGTGGTACCGCTAGACTGGTAAGGTAATAGCAAGAATAAAATGCAAACTAGAGAACACGGTAGTTTATAATGATTCGGTCATCATGACCTATATCCATTCCTCTAATTCCTCTTCTGTCGAGGCCACTGGCATCCACTAACGGTCTTCCTTCAATAGGCGAAGACTAACCACCTTTTACACCCCTCTTCTCCTTTTACCGGGTTTAGGAGATAACCTTTACAAGCACTCACTCTCCTCTCCAAATAGAATTCTAACACTTAGACTTGGAGGAGGGAAATTCTAAAGAAATTGTAGCAGCATTTCTTTGCTTTTAGACTCTTTGTGCTTATATTTTTACCCAGGGATGCGAGGGGTATTTATAGGCTTCAAGTGGATTCAAACTTGGAGCCTAAAAGCAACTCATTTCGGTTTTCCTAGGTGCAGGCGGTGCCACCACCTGTGCTGGGCAATACCACCGCCAAACATTTCTAACATTGGGCAGTACCACCGCCTGCAGCCTCTCGGAGGCTGTGTCTCGATGGTACCACCGTCTGACATAGTCTCGAAGATTGTGTCATGACGGTGAGACTTCTTTGGGCACTGTTTGGGCCTCTTATTGGGCCCAACATAATTCTTACATGGGCCTAGCTAGCCCCTAATTGGGTTGGCGTGTCCTTTGTCATGATTCAACAATAAGATTTTGTAGCTGAAAATATAATGATGCACAAATAAGATTGATACTATATCCTTTGTCATGATTTGAAATTTGTGTAAAGGGAAAAAGAATCACAAAATTATATTCTTCCCTTCTTTTTGACAATGACAAAGGGGGAGCAAAACTTGCTAGAAAGCAAATTTGCTTGCTTGCACAATTCGAAAAGAGGCAAACTTGCTAGCTTGCTAATCTCAAAAATAAAGCAAGAAATACTATCTTGCAAATCTCAAGAGAAGAAATGTTTGCTAAGTTACACATTTCAAAAAGAGGCAAAATAGTCCATCTCAAAAGATGTAAAATCTTGCTAACTTTTTTGTGTAAAATTTGATAGCTTGCATACTATAAATTTGCATATCAAAAGTGCTATCTTGCCTATCTTAAGATGCAAAACATGCTAACTTGCACTTTGTGACGGAAGCAAAATTGCTAGCTCAAACATTGCAAAGGAAGCAAAAGTTTGCTAGCGTGCAACTTGCATATTTCAAGAAGCAAGTGTTGCTTTCTTAAACATCTCAAAACTGCTAGCTTGTATGTTCTAAAATGTTGTAAAATTTGCTACCTTGTATGAAGTAGAACATGCTATCTTACTACCTTACATATCTATGATGATAGCAAAATTGTATGATGATCAATTTGGAAATTATGTGTAATAATATGCAATGATTTGAAACTGTTATGCCTAAATACATGAGAGTTGGAACTTCTCCTTTTTGTTGATGATAAAGGGGGGGAAGTATGTTGATGTCATGCATGATTTGATCATGACATGTTGCTTGGATTTTTGAATCCAAGAGTTTTTATTAATATGGCATATTGATAGGGGGAGTTTGTTTAAACTCTGGGAGTTAAGGTTAACTCCGTCGTTGAATTGTTGTCATTATAAATAAGGAGGAGATTATTGAATCTCAGATTTTGATGATGAAACCAATCTATAAGTGTTTATATTTTAATCTACGTTTTGAGTGATGTAGGATGCTTCAATTAGGATGAGGCAATTAAAGCAGGAAATATTATGTTGTGTAAGGGGAAAACATGTCAGAAGATTGGACGTTGGGCCGGAGGAACAATCGACGTATCGATAGAAGGCTTCGGGCCGTGGATTCAGGAATTAAGCCAAGAAGAGTGGATATTGCGCCAAAGATATCAGAGTTGCGAAGTCAACTGGCCAATTGGGCAATAGGCCACAAGAGAGGACGATGTGCCGAAGAATCGGACAAAGCATCGAGGGACCAATGACATGACCGAAAAACATGATTAATGCTTAGTATTAATTGTCTAGATTGAAGTATGTTTTACATGTGCAGAATTAACTACGATAGCAAGGCATGAAACAAAATGAAGTCCCAGAGTCAAGGATGCAATTTCGTTGAGAGTTTGAGAGTTCGTTAGAAGTCCAAGCATTTGTCGGAAGTTCTGCAGGAACCAGCCGAGAAGTCTAGGAGCTTGCCGGAAGAAGCTCGTCGGAACTCACTAAGAAGATCATCATGAAGTCCAAGAGCTTGCCGGGAGTCTGCCGGAACATTGCCGAGAGATCATCGGAAGTTCCCCGGAAGCTCGTCGGAAGAAACTAGACTTACAGACTTGTTTAGCTTAGAATATGTCTTAAGAATCGTAGTTAGCACGTAATTGGGTTTGGATTTGGCCCAACCCAATTAGGGCTAGTTGGGCCCATGCAAGAACTATGTTGGGCCCAAACAGTGCCCCAAGAGGTGACACCTTAGTGGCATAGTCTCCGAGACTATGTCAGGCGGTGGTACCGCCAGTTTGGGTGATTGTACCACCACTGGCAGGGTGCCAAGTGGTGGTATCGCCCAGCACTGAGCCCTAGGCAGTGGTACCGCCCAGGGCAATGCCAGTGTCAGATTGACATTGGGTGGTGGTACCGCCCATGCTTGGAGAACTTGGGATGGGAAAGTTTTAGGCTCCAAGTTCTCCAAGTTTGAATCAACTTAAAGCCTATAAATACCCCTCTCATCTCTGGTTAAAACATACAAGCATAGAGAGTCTAAAAGCAAAGAAACATTGTTGCAATCTCTTTAGAATTTCCGTCCTCCAAGTCTAAGTGTTAGAATTCTATTTAGAGAGGAGAGTGAGTGCTTGTAAGGGTTATCTCCTAAACCCGGTAAAAGGAGAAGAAGGGTGTAAAAGATGGTTGGCCTTCGCCTATTGAAGAAGACCATTAATGGATGCCGGTGGCCTCAATGAAAGAGGAATCGAAGGAGTGGATGTAAGTCACAATGACCGAACCGCTATAAAATGTCGTGTTCTTTGGTTTGCATTTTATTCTTGCTATTACCTTACTGCAAACCTTCTTAAGTGCTTACTATCTTCAATTCAATACATACACTTTCAAGTTTAGTTTCCAAAATTGATTTTTCATCGGAAACGATTTTTATCGTACAAAGGTTTTTTGAACCAACGTAACTTTACTGCTGCAGTAATTCACCCCCACCCCCACACTCTTAGTGTCGAACCCTTTCCTAACAAACTTCTCTACTCTAAGAATCCTCAACAAAATGGAGTGAAAAGAGAATAAAAACTTATAAGAAATGGCTAGAACCATGTTAAACGAAAATAGTCTACCCAAATATTTTTTGAGCCGAAACCGTAAATACAACATGCTATGTTATGAATAGGGTTCTAGTAAGAACATTACTTTCTAAAACTCCTTATAAGTTATGGAATAACAAAAAGCCTAAAGTTTCATACTTTAAAGTTTTCGGTGTAATGTTTTATTTTGAATGAAAAATATACCTTAGAAAAGTTTGATGCAAATCTGATGAAAATGTTTTTTCTTAGTTATTCTTTTATTTCAAAGGCTTTTCATACCTTTAATAAAAGAACTTTAGTTATAGAAAAATCTATTCATGTTGTTTTTAATAAATTTTTTGAAGTTAAGGAAAATGATTTTGATGATGATCTTAATTTTGATACTTTGAATTTAAATGAATCTCTTTCTCCATCTGGTAACTTGGATGCTTCTTCTTCCGAACCTTCTTTACCGAAGGAATGAAAGTATGTAGATGCTCATCCAAAGAAGCTAATTATATGAGACACATTGAAAGGGGTTCAAACTCGTTCTTCTTTTAAGAATTTTTATGCAAACGCCGCTTTTCTCTCCCAAATTGAACATAAATGCATTGATGAGGCCTTGAAAGATGATTTATGGGTCTTCGCAATGCAAGAAGAGTTAAATCAATTTGAGAGAAATGAGGTGTAGAAGCTTGTTCCGAGGCCAAATGACCATTTAGTTATTGGTACTAAATGGGTCTTTAGAAACAAGCAAGATGAACCTGGTATTGTGGTTAGAAATAAGGCTAGATTAGTGGCCAAAGGTTTCAATTAAGAAGAATATATCGATTATGAAGAAACATTCACTCTTGTGGCATGATTAGAAACCATAAGGATGATCCTTGCCTATGCTAGTAGTAATAATTTTAAATTATTTTAAATGGATGTTAAAAGTGCTTTTCTTAATGGCTTTATTTCCGAAGAAGTTTATGTTGAACAACCTCCCGGATTTGATAATGATAATCTTCCTAATCATATGTTTAAATTGACTAAAGCTCTTTATAAATTGAAATAAGCCCCAAGGGCTTGGTATGAGAGACTTAGCTCATTTCTTATCGAAAATGATTTCTCTAAAGGTAAGGTCAATACTATATTGTTTATCAAAAATTTTGAAAATAATTTTCTTATTGTTCAAATTTATGTTGACGATATTATTTTCGGTTCCACGAATGAATCTCTATGTGAATCATCTACTAAAAGTATGAGTCTTGAATTTGCAATGAGTTTAATGGGGGAATTAACTTTCTTTTTAGGCTTACAAATCAAACAACTAAGTAATGAAATTTTTCTTAGTCAAACAAAATATACTTTAGATTTGCTAAAAATGTTTAATATTGATAGCTCAAAGGCTATCAATACTCTCATGAGTATCTCCACTAAATTAGACATTGATGAAAGTGGAGAAAGCTTTGATCAAAAAGCTTATAGGGGAATGATAGGAAGTTTACTATACCTCACCACAACTAGACCGGATATAATGTTTAATGTAGGTCTTTGTGCTAGGTTTCAATCTAATCCTAAGATATCTCATCTTAAAATAGTTAAGAGAATTCTTACATATCTTAAAGGTACCATTAATTTAGGATTATGGTATCCAAAATCCGAGAACTTTGAACTAATTGCATATGCTGATGCGGACTTTGCTGGATGTAGATTAGATAGAAAAAATATATCTAGAATATATCAATTTTTAGGAAATGCACTTATTTCTTGGTCTTCCAAGAAATAAAACTCGGTTGCACTATCTACAACCAAAGCTGAGTATATTGCAGCTAGTGTATGTTGTGCACAAGTTATGTGGATAAAAAACACTTTAGAGAATTATAAGATTTATCTTAAAAATATTCTCATAAAATGTGATAACACAAGTGTAATATGTTTAATAAAAATTCTCATTCAACACTCTAGAATAAAACATATTGATATTAGGCATCACTTTATACGAGATCATATCAATAATAATAATGTAATCTTAGAGTTTATCGATACAAAACATCAATTAGCCGATATCTTTACAAAACCTTTAAGTGAAGAACAATATGATTTTATTATAAGAGAATTAGAAATGTCAATTTGTCCAAATGTATGAATTTGATGCATATCTTTTTCGGACTATCTTCTTGAATGGAGCTTTCATAAGTTTATGTCATATCAAGTTTATTCCATACCCTTGCTCCATCACTTAATGATTTTTGGTATATGCAATTAATTGACAAATGCATCTCTCACGGATTTCACTCTTATGAACTTTTAATGAGAAATGGATTTGATGTGATCATTCATGGAATTTCTTTTATCCTTTATATAATGATTCTTTCGCATGAATTCTTTCTTAATGAAGGAAGAATTTTTATGAATTTTTTAGTATGAGATGAACACTTGCAAGAGTGAGGATTTGATTTCACATGAGTATCTTGATCATTGTGAAAATTGAAGCATGATTTAATGAAATTTTTCTATTTGATTCAAATCATTTCAGAAAGTTGGTTCTTAATGAATTTCCTCCTTACTTTCCTTCTTTATGCAAAGTTTTGATGAAAAAAGGCGAGAAGTTGATGGAAGCTATCTCTTTAATGTGTATAACTTTTAATGTTGAGAACTTTTGAATGATATCATGTCATGAATGCTTGAAATATAATTGGTATCGTCAAATACAAATTGAAATATGGCATGAATTTTTACCATACTTGCATTGTTGAATTGTTCTTCTTTTTGTTTATGACAAAAGGGGAGAAATGATACCAAAATGTGGTAAATTGATGACAATGTATGCAATGTATCTTATCATAAATGCTTATGTGCTTATCATATGAAACATATTGAAATATGGCAAAAACATATCTTATCGTATCAAATTGATAAATATCTTTATAAGATATTATGAGCTTGACTTGCTATCTTGCTAAATTTTATATTTGAAATTCATATCATTGGATTTGAAAATGGATGTCATGCCTTGACATCATTTTGACAAATACGTGAGACCCTATTTAGAATTGGAAAATCATGATAAGTATCATGATGTACATATTGATTAGTTTAAATTAACTTAACTTATCAGTTTGATACTTGAATTCAAAGGTCTTGAATTCAAGAATGTCTTTTCTCAAGTATGGCATATAGATAGGGGGAGTTAAGGTTAACTCCATCATCAATTGATTGTCATCATCAAAAAGAGATTGTTGAATCTCATATTTTGATGATGAAATCAATTGTAAACTGTTTAATCTAATCTATATGTTGAGAAAAGTGTGTAGGATTAACTATGATAGCAGTAAGACATAAAGCAGGTGTTGTGCCGGAGTCAAGATCGAGATCATGTTGGGAGTTCGAGAGTTAGCTGGAAGTCCGGACGTTCATCGGAAGTTCTACCGGAACCAACCGAGAAGTCTAGGAGCTTGCCAAAAACACTCGTCGGAGCTCACCAAGAAGATTATCGTAAAGTCTAGAAGCTTGCCGAGAGTCTGTCAGAGCATTGCCGAGAGTTTGTCGGAAGTACGCCGAAAGCTCGCCAGAAGAGCAATTGACGCACCGAAACAAGAAATGTTGTGATCATGTCTTAATTATCGTAGTTAGAGCATAAACTAAGTTAGGATTGGAAGGTAATCCCACTAACTTAATTAGGGGCCAATTGAGCCCTTAACATGGCTGATTTGGGCCAGATTGAACAGCCCAATCAACCCTTGAAAACATGGTCGGCGGTGGCATCGCCCAAAAGACCTAGTCTCCTAGGTGGTCTGGGCGGTGGTGTTGGGAAATCTTGGGGGTGACATCACATGCGCAACGAAATAACAAGAAAACAAAATCCCCTATTCCCAAAGAGATGTTCGTCATCATGCGAAGATTGGTGCGCAAAATTGGGAAACTTAAAACTACGTATAAGATAAATTGTGTTACCTAGGGAGATCGTATATCCATATTTCCCTGCAGATCTCTAGGAGAGGATGAAGGAGGTCAAGCATCCTCCACTCTAGCGGTGATCCACACAGTAGGGCTACGATGACACTCCTCAAAACTCTTGGCCTGCTCTGAGGTGGAGAGGGGGAGGAGAATAGGAGAGGCAAGCAAAGGCTCTAGCCAATGAACCACTGAATCCCTCCTATTTATAGAGGTCCTCTGTCAAACCCTAATGGATTCTCCCCTATTGGGTATTGGATTTGCATCCAATTACCCAAGCCTCTTATATTAGTGGATCTCTATCCAATAATCTCTCATGGGCTTTTATTGGATCTCATCCATAGGATCCAATAATTCAAGGGCTTATTGAATATCCAATAAGATGGGGGCTCTGGCGGATATCTCATATCCGAACCTCTACTCATTGCAATGCCCAATATCGAGCTGGCCGTAAGTCATAGCTGTCAGAACTCCTTCTGGCTTAGTGAATTATTATCTCCATAATAATTCACTCAATTCATCGACTATGGACATACTAGGCCACTATATCGTAGTCCCCAGACAATACAGGGGAATCCAATCCATTAGACCTGTTTATCCTTAGTTACCATGTACCTATAGTCTCTCATCCATCTAATATCCCAAAGACCATATACCGGGTATGGTGTTGTCAGACCCATATAGTTTCTACTCGAGTATCGCTCTAATCGGATTCTCTCGGAGAACTCTTTCTCTCTCGATCCGAATGACCCTGGCTAGGGATTTGTCTAAGCAAGAACACATGAGAAATTCCTCTCATGACACCGAAAGTGGATGATCCTCTATCAACACTCAATAGCCCTCATAAGGTCGACTATCACTCCCAATGACCGGCTATACTAGATCTAAGACATCCAAACCTATAAGTCCGGTATCAAAGAATGGAGCACTCATATAGGACATCCTTGGTGACTCAAGTCTAAAGACCAGATACACCACTAAGACTACAAAATCGTTGTCTGACAATAAGCCATCATCAACCATCCAGCATTCTGTAAGCGGATCAATCAGTTAACTCATTCTCCAATGAGCACCTATATTATATCTTTAGTGTCCCCACACGATCACTATAAAACCAACTGCATCCATCATATGGATGAGTATACAGTATACTAATCTATCTGGTTATCTTGATGTCCCTCTCAAGTAACCTATGATTGGGATTATTTAGGATATGTGTTTAAAGGTGAATCGATCTCATTATCGTGATCTCATCACGATCCGATTCCCATTGCACAGATCCAATGACATCACAATATATACATGCATATGTGCAATAGTCAAAAGTGATAAATGCCAAAATATAATAAGCAAAAAGATTCTATGTCAAGTCACATATGCCATCACTCATGATTGGCTTGCTGGGCACCTATGACTAGCAATCTCCCACTTGACCTAAAGCCAATTACCGATGTGTCTGATCCCCATCAGACTCTTGTGACGCTCAAAGACAATCTGAGACAACGGCTTTGTCAGTGGATCTACAATGTTATCTTCGGATGGAACTCTTTCCACTACTACATCTCCTCGGGTCATGATCTCTCTAATAAGCCGGAACCTCTTCATAACACTTCTGATGAGACCCGGATTCCCTTATTTGAGTAATCACCTCATAGTTGTCGCAATATAAGGAATCAGCTCCTCACTACTCGGCCCGACTCCTAGATCTATGATGAACTTCTTCATCCAGACTCCCTCCTTTGCTGCCTCTATTGCAATAATGTACTCTGCCTCTACAGTCGAGTCAGTAATAGTATCTTGCTTGGAACTCTTCCAGCACACTGCTCCTCCATTCAAGGTGTACACATACCTTAAACTCGACTTGCTGTCATCGACATCGGACTAAAAACTTGAGTCCATGTAGCCTTCAACCTTGAGGCTACTACCTCCATATACTAGTAAAAGATCCTTAGTCCTTCTCAAGTACTTAAGGATACACTTTACTGCTTTCCAGTGCTCCAAGCCTAGATCCGCTTGATACCTGCTTGTGATACTCAGAACATGTGCTATATCAGGCCTAATTCATAGTATGGCATACATGATAGACCCTATCGCTGAGGCATAAGGTACCATATCCATGTTTGTCATTTCTTTAGGAGTCTTTGGGGACATACTCCTAGAAAGCGATATCCCATGTCTCATCAATATGAGACCTCTCTTGGAATTTTCCATGCCAAACCTTTTGACAATAGTTTCTATGTATCTTGATTGGGACAAGCCAAGCATCCTCTTAGATCTATCTCTATAGATCTGAATCCCCAAGATATAAGATGCTTCCCCTAAATCCTTCATGGAGAAGTGTCTAGATAACCAAGCCTTTACTATGGATAGCATTCCTACATCATTCCCAATTATCAGGATGTCATCTACATATAATACCAAAAAGGTGATAGCGCTCCCACTTACCTTCCTATACACACAAGGCTCATCTTCATTCCTAACGAAGTCATAAGATCTGATTATCTCATCAAATCTTATGTTCCAACTTCGGAAAGCTTGCTTTAGTCCATAAATGGATCTAAGCAACCTGCACACCTTATCTGGGCATTCCTTGGACACGAATCCCTCGGGTTATATCATATATACCTCCTCAAGGTTCCCATTGAGGAATGTGGTTTTCACATCCATCTGTCATATCTCATAATCATAGTGTGCTGCAATAGACAATAGAATTCGGATGGATTTTAGCATTGCTACAGGTGAGAAGGTTTCATCATAGACAACACCTTGCTTTTGACAATACCCCTTAGCCACTTGCCTTGCTTTATAGGTCTCTACCTTTCCATCTACTCCGATCTTTTTCTTAAAGATCCACTTGCAACCGATGGATACAATACCTTCGGGCGCATCAACTAGGTTCCAAACATTGTTGGAGTACATAGAATCCATCTCAAAATTCATGGCTTCTTAACATTTCCCGAAGTCTATACTCATAATAGCCTCCTCGTAGGTCTAAGGATCAATATCCTCAATATCCTCTCCTCTAATATATCCCACATATCTCTTAGGAGGATGGGATACTCTGCTATACCTACATAAAGTTGAAACATATGTATTAGGTACCTAAACAAACTCGAGCTGTAGAGTGGTGCTTGAGCTAGGTTCTCCAACCTCACTCAACTCTATCATGCTCCCATTGTCTCCACCAAGAATGTGTTCATTCTCAAGGAATACTGCTCTTTTGGCTATAAAGACCTTTAGTCCTCGAGATGATAGAAATAATACCCACAAGTTTCCTTGGGGTATTCCATGAACTTACACCGCTCTATCCTCAATTCCAACTTATCGGGGTTGTGTCTTTTAATGTGGGTATGACAGTCCCAAATCTTAATAATCTTAAGATCGAGCTTCTTCCCTTTCCATATCTCATATGGTATAGACACTACCGACTTAGTTGGAACTCTATTCAGAAGATAAGCTGCGGTCTCTAGGGCATATCCCCAGAATGAGATGGGTAGGTCAGCGAAACTCATCATAGACCGTACCATGTCTAACAGCATACGATTTCTCCTTTCAGATACACCATTGAGCTAAGGTGTATAAGGAGGTGTCCATTGGGATAATATCCTATAGTCCTTAAGGAACTGAGTCAACTCTGTACTTAAATACTCACCTCCTCGATCTGATCAAAGAGTCTTGATACTCTTTCCAGTCTGGTTCTCTACTTCATTCTTATACTCTCTGAATTTCTCAAAGGCCTTTGACTTGTGCTTCATTAAATACACATGTCCATACCTTGAGAAATCATCAATAAAGGTAATGAAGTAGGAGAAACCACCAATGGCATGAGTTGACATGGGTCCACATATATCACTGTGTATGAGTTCCAATAACTCAGTGGCTCTCTCTCCAATTCCACTAAATGGAGATTTGGTCAGTTTTCCACAAAGGCAAGACTCGCAAGTTGCATATGACTCATAGTTGAATGAATCTAGATATCCATCTTTTAGCAACTTTTGAATCCTTCTCTAATTGATGTGACCTAGTCTACAATGCCACAGGTATGCATTGTTCACTTCATCTTGTTTTCTCTTAAACACACTTACATTCATGATATGTGGAGTAGTGTCTAGCATAAACAAACCATTATGCAATGTCCCTTTCGTGATGATCTCATCATCTAATAATATCGAACAACCATTGTTCGCAAAAACTAATTTATATCCACTAACTGTCAAATATGAAATGGAGATAATGTTTTTTATAATAGAAGGAATAAAATAACATGCATCTAATGTAATAATAGCTCTACCAAGCAAATGTAGGGTGACCTCACCAACAGCTACTACAGCAACTTTTGCTCCATTGCCCATCTTGAGGTCCATCTTGCCTCTCTCCAGTCTCCTAGGTCTTACAAAGACCTACAACAAATTGCATATATAATAAGTACCACCAGTATCCAATACCCATGTGTTATCATAAGAGTCTGACAAATAGAGACTGATCATAAATGTACCTGAAGCTTCTCTGAACTTATGTTTCGCCCTCTCTACAATGTAATCTTTGTAGTTTCTCTTCTAGTGCCTATCTTTGCCACAATTGAAGCACTAGCCTTTGTCTTTTGTCGGGTCTTTCTTAGCAACCTTTGCTTTACCTGATCTGCCCTTGCCCTTCTTAAGGGACTTTTCTGCTTTCCTTTTCTTTATGGTCTCACCAGTGTAGAGAACTGGCTTCTTCTTTTTGATAGTGCTCTCTAACTCCCTCAACATATTGAGAAGCTCTAGGAGAGTCACCTCAAGCTTATTCATATTAAAATTCATTATGAACTATGAAAAAGAATTTGGTAAGGACTGAAGCACAATGTCCACACACAAGTTATCCTCTAGGACCATTCCTAGACCTGTAAGTTTCTCTATCCACTCAATCATCTTTAGGATATAGTTCTGAACTGGTGTCCCCTCAATCATCCTAGCGCGGAAGAGGCTCTTGGATATCTCATATTGATGAGTCCTTCCCTGTTCCTCAAACAATTTGTGGACATGTAGGAGAATGGATCTGGCATCCATCTTTTCATGTTGTCTTTGTAACTTAGGAGTCATAGAGACTAACATGTAAGACCGAGCAAGAGTGGAGTCATCAATGTACTTAACATAGCAAGCGATCTCCTCCTCGCTTGCCCCTTCCTCGAGCGTAGGCATCACTGTATCAAGGACAAATGCGATTTTCTTCGTCATGAGAATAATTCTCAAGTTACAGACCCAATCCATATAATTTGGACCAATGAGGCGGTTGACATCAAGTATGTCACGTAAGGGATTTGAAAGTGACATTTTCTGAAAATAAAGATGCAGCAGAAATGAATAACATGCAGATTTTGAAAGAAATAAACAATCAAGATATGAACTTATATCTTAATATGCTCCCAATATTTTACTAGCGAGTCATGCGACACGCTCAGCACGTGAAACGAAGTCTCCGATAGACTTCTAGTAGGGAGCAAGATCCAATCAGTGTCTTAGTGTAATCTTGAGGGACTTGACCAATCACACTAAGCCCAAAAGATAAGCAACTCTTGCCGATCACAACTCCTTGTGATTCTCGTCCTGTTTAGCCTCTGAATCACCATGGTCTTGAGGGACTCAACCAACCATGATGTTCGGTTAAGTCAACACCATCGTTACAATATGAGTTTGATTTAATGATATACCCTCGAGGGATTCGACCAAGTATACCATATCCTTAGGTCACCGGTGACATCTCTATGTCGTAGATAAGATAGTGAATTGCGATATAGGTGAGCCTCGAGGGACTCAACCAACTCAACCTATACGGGGAATCGGTTCCTACCTATAACGATGGAAGGCCACGTGGGTCAATCTAATTATCTCACATTTACCGACTTAATATTGTTGAGAGAGAGGTTTCTATAATTTGGTCTCCTTATATGACATGTCACACATATACATATTTAATATATATCTACATCGCATGCAAATATATATACATATCTAGCAGATGTAAAAACAATCATACCAGATAATCATGGACCATAGCCTAATGTGATCAGGCCCGAGCCAGTAGACCTAATCACTCACATCAAGATCTATGTGTGCAATGGTGCATCTCCATGTCTTGTGATCGTCCATCTCATCCTCGTTGGTTCTGTCGACATCTCGATGCATCTCCATGCATCGCGATCGTCCGTCTCGTAGGTCTCGCTATCGCAACCACGTTCCCGCTGCACCTCCACATGTGATTACAACTTAATCATAGGCACACAGGCTCGATAATAAACAATAAATATAATGAAGGCTCGCAGGCCCCAATAATAATAATCACAGGTACACAGCACACAGTCCATGCTCATCCGTCCACACATTATACATAACATGTATAAATCATCATCATATAGAACTACTAGATAATAAATAATAATAATCAATTAAACCTTTTAATTAATTAATATTTTCAAATTAAGGATATGTAGGGAATTTTTTGAATTCTGAGGGTATTTTTGTAATTTAGATAAAAAGGATAAAATTAGAATTTCTAAAATTCACAAGGGCAAAACTATCCTTTTGCCCAAGAATGCCCTAATGCCCTACTCCCCCTTGCTGTTGCCGCCGCCGCCACCCTGCTGGCGGTAGCCTGTGCGGCGGGGGCGGGGGTGTCGCCCCTGTCTACAGGCGTCTTGCCCGTGGGCGACGCCACCCCTGCAGGTGGGTGCCCCCGTGGGTTGGCGCCCCTACAGGCGGGCGCCCCCGTGGATTGGCACCCCTGCAGGTGGCGTTGCCCCTCGCGAGCGTTGTGCCCGCGGGTGCAGTGCCCCGCCAAGCGGCCGCCCCTGTGGGGGGGGTTTGCCCGCAGGAGCAGCGGTCGCAGGCGCCATTGCCCTACGGTGCCTCAGCCCATGGGGGCTGCAGTCGCAGGCGCCTCGCCTCGCGGTGCCTCTGCCCGCGGGTCCAACACCCGCACGCGCCACCCTTGCTCGTGGGCACAGGTGGCCGCCTTGCTCGCAACCCTGCTTGCCAGCGCCGCTGCAAGCAACGCCGCGAGTGGGGCACCCGCAGGCTACCAGCCCCGCTAGCCACAAGCCTGCTACAAGCAGGCCATCGGCCGGCTACTACAGGCGCAGCCCTAGTCCTGCCTACCTGCGACCACGCTGCATGCGGCTGCACACACGTAGATTGAGGGCAGCAATTGTTGTTACCCTTTCTCGCTTTTGTGTCAATGATTTTGTTGTCAAAAGTTTCTCCAAAATACAACACACGTAGTTCAAAACCAATCTATCGCACGAACAACAAAACTCTGATACCACTGTTGGGAAGTCTTGGGGGCGACATCACATGCGCAGCGGAATAACAAGAAAGCAAAATCCCATATTCCCAAAGAGATGTTTGTTGTCGTGCGAAGATTGGTACACAAAAATCACAAAACTTAAAACTGTGTATAAGATAAATTGTGTTATCTATGGAGATCGTATATCCCTATTTCTCCACAGATCTCTAGGAGAGGATAAAGGAGGTCAAGCGTCCTCCTCTCTAGCGGTGATCCACACAGCAAGGGTGCAATGATGCTCCTCAAAACTCCAAGCCTGCTCTGAGGTGGAGAGGGGGACGAGAATAGGAGAGGCAAGCAAAGACTAGCCTATGAACTACTGAATCCCTCCTATTTATAAAGGTCCTCTATCAAACCCTAATGGATCCTCCCCTATTGGGTATTGGATCTGCATCTAATTACCCAAGCATCTTAGATTAGTGGATCTCTATCCAATAATCTCTCATGGGCTTTTATTGGATCTCATCCATAGGATCCAATAATTCAGGGGCTTATTGGATATCCAATAAGATAGGGGCTCCGACGGATATCTCATATCCGAACCTCTACTCATCGCAATGCCTACCAGATATGTGTGACCCTCTAGGCCCAATATCGAGCTGGCCGTGAGTCATAGCTGTTAAAACTCCTTCTGGCTCAGTGAATTATTATCTCCATAATAATTCAATCAACTCATCGACTACGGACATACTAAGCCACTATGTCGTAGTCCCCAGACGATACAGGGGAATCCAATCCATTAGACATGTCTGTCCTTAGTTACTGTGTACCTATAGTCTCTCATCCATCTAATATCCCAGAGACCGTATTCTGGGTATGGTGCTGTCAGATCCATACGATTTCTACTTGAATCTCGCTCTAATTGGATTCTCCTGGAAAACTCTTTCTCTCTCAATCCGAATGACCCTGACCAGGGATTTGTCTGAGCAAGAACATATGGAAAATTCCTCTCATGACGCCAAGAGTGGATGATCCTCTATCGATACTCAATGGCCCTCGTAAGGTCGACTACCACTCCTAATGACCGGCTATACTTGATTTGGGACATCCAAACCTATAAATCTGGTATCAAAGAATGGAGCACTCATATAGGACATCCTTGGTGTCTCAAGTCTAAGGACCAGATACACCACTAGGACTATAGAATCGCTGTTTGATAATAAGGCGTCATCGACCATCCAACATTCCGTAAGCAGATCAATCAGTGAACTCATTCTCCAATGAGCACATGTATTGTATCCCTAGTGTCCCTACACGAGCAGCTATGAGACTAGCTGCATCCATCATTTGGGCAGGTATACAACACACCAGCCTGTATGATTATCTTGATGTCCCTCTCGAGTAACCTATGACCGGAATTATTTAAGATATGTGTTTAAAGGTGAATTGGTCTCATTATCATGATCTCATCACGATCCAATTCACATTGCACAGATCCAAGGACATCACAATATATACATGCATATGTATAATAGTCAATATAAAATGATAAATGTCAAAATATAATAAGCAAAAAGATTCTGTGTCAGGTCACACATGCCATCACTCACGTGATTAGCTTGCTGGGCACCTATGATTTTCAGGTGGTATCGCCCAGACTAGGTGGTGGTACCGTCGGCAGTTATTGCTGCCAGCGATGGTACCACCCTTGTCAAGCAGTGGTACCATCAAAGCTCAGTCTCCGAGCTCTATCAGGTAGTGGTACTATCCAGACTGAGCGGTAGTACCATACAATGTCAGACTGTAAGCGATAGTACCACCTAGTAATGACGGTGGTACCACCAATACCTTGGAAATCCGGGATGAGACACTTTTTGACTCCATTTTTGAAGTCATGGGGCTTATAAAAACCCCACCCTTTTCTACATGAAAGGGCATGAAAGCTATTGATATAATCTTGAGTTCTTGAGTCTTAAAGTGTTATAAAAGTGAAGAGTTCTCCTCCTTCATCTCTTAACCTTGTAACCATTCAAGAAAGAGGAGTGAGACTTATAAGGGTTCTCCTAAACCCGGCAAAAGGAGATAGAGCTGTAAAAGGTGGTTGGCCTTCGCCTATTGAAGGAAAGCCTCTAGTGGATGCCAGAGACCTCGTCGAAGGAGGAACCTAAAAGTGGATGTAGGTCACATTGACCGAACCACTCTAAATTATGGTTTACTTTTCATTTATGCAATTTACATTACTACAAATCTCCTTAATCCTCTCTTGCACTTTTACGAAAGTTTTCAAGTTCATAATATTTCCGAAATGGATTGAATCGAAATCATTTTCGTTAGAATCAGTTTTAATCGAAACGAACATTTTTCTGAAATCGGGAAAGTTTTTCGCTACATTAATTCACCACCCCCCCTCCCCTCTTAGTGCCACTCTTAATCCTAATATCTTAGCCAAACAAAATATCATTAGATTTGCTGAAACGGTTTAATATGGATAGTTCAAAAGCTATCAACACTCCTATGAGTTCCTCCACCAAGTTAGTCATTGACGAAAGTGGAGAAAGCTTTGATCAAAAAGCTTATAGGGGTATGATAAGTAGTTTACTATATCTAATCACAACCAGACCGGATATCATGTTTAGCATAGGACTTTGTGCTAGGTTTTAATCTAATCCTAAACTATCTCATCTTAAAGCAGTCAAATGAATACTTAGATATCTTAAAGAAACCACAAATCTAGGGTTATGGTATCTAAAATCTGAAAATTTTTAATTAATTATTTATGCTAATGCGGATTTTGCTGAATGTAGATTAGATAGAAAAACCATATTCAAAACATGTCAATTTTCAGGACACGCACTTGTCTCTTGGTTTTCTAAGAAACAAAACTCGATTGCATTATCCATAACCAAAGTCGAATACATTGCAACTAGTGCATGTTGTGCAATAGCTGTATGGATGAAAAATACATTAGAAGATTATAAAATTTATCTTAAGAATATTTCTATAAAATGTGATAATACAGGTGCAATATGTTTAATAAAAAATCCTATTCAACACTCTAGAACTAAACATATTGACATTAGGCATCACTTTATACGAGATCTTATAAATAATCATGATGCAATCTTAGAGTTTATTGATACAAAACATCAATTAGTCGATATCTTTACAAAACCTTTAAATGAAGAATAATTTGATTTTATTAGAAGGGAATTAAGGATGTTAAATTATCTGAATGTTTGAATTTGTTGAATTTTGTTTCGAACTTTCTCGATTTTTTTTAAGATCGCTCACTTCAATCATGAACTGCGTAATAAGCCATATAAATCTTATCGTATGCATTTTTTTCGATGATTGTATACAAATTTTATATGATGAATCATAAATTTTGGTGCGAAATTTTACATGATGATCTTATAATATGTAAATGAGTGTGTGCACTTCACAATTATAGAAATATTGCAAGATGGAACCACTCAATGTTAGCACCACAACACACCACAATCAGAGTAGTGCTCACTACCTATAAGCGGTGACACCACCTAGTTGGCGGTAGCATCACTAGTTATCATGGGTTGTAGGCGGTAGCACCGCCCAGCTGGCGGTGCCACCGCCCGCAACATACCCCATATAAAGAACAAGTTAGGGCTGGCGGTAGAACCGACCCCAACTCATTCCACAACTTTCCTAAGTGCCCCAAAACTCTTGAAACTCTTGCTCTCCCTCTAGCAACCAGAAAAAATCCTCATTTTCTACTAAATCAAGGATCAGTCTCCAACGTCCTTTTGGAGATCACAAGAAGGAAAAACTACTAAGGTAATCTCTAAACCAAATTGATTTCCCCCTTTGTATTACTTATTTTTGCCACTTATTTATCTTCATAATTGTAGTCTCAATGAGTTCTAGAAGATCCTCTAGGGATAAAGGGAAGAGGAGATTAGATGAAAACTATGACTCTCTACTTTTCGATTCTCATCAACATGCCCTTAAATTTTCATCCATAGAGTCTAGATATGTTCATAAGGGTAAATATGTTGATTTAGAGGATTAAGTGATTTGGAACCTATTCAATGGTTTGCTAATCTAGATATTCTCCCAATCCTTCAAATAAGTAAACCTATCTACCCTAGACTTATTAGGCTATTTTAGAACAATTTACATATAGATGAAAACGAAAGGTTATCTACCTATCTCTTAGGACATCATATATCCATTACAAATAGCATAATTTGCAATCTCATAGGAATTGCGAAAAAAGAAAAAAGCTATTATTTTAGAAAACAATGGGATGAAGAATCAGTTGGGACTACTTATACTGATACCTTAGGAACAATTTTTGGTAATCCTAACTTATCTATTCTTCCAAAAAGCTATGAACATTTATTACCTTTCAACACCAAAATACTTCATCACATCCTGATAAGTATTATTCTCCCAAAATAATATCATCATGATGAAGTAAGTCAAATGGAATTAGGTACCATGTATTGGATTATAAAGGGACATAACAATTGTTTTGGTTGTTAGGATCAAGAGCACTAAGAGGGGGGGGGGTGAATTAGTGCAGTGGATTAAAACGTCGGTTTTGATAAATCTTTCGTACAGTAAAAATTGAACTTGAAAGCGTATTCGTATAGTAGAGCAGCTAAGGTAATGAGTAAATAAAGCAAGTAAGAAAGTTTGCAGTAATGTGAATAGCAACAATGAAATGCAAACCAGAGATTACGCCGTTTTTAAAGTGGTTCGGTCAAATGACCTACATCCACTTGCGAGGCCCCTCTTCGACGAGGCTCCCACCTTCCACTAGCAAATCTCTTGAAATGGAAGGGTAAATACCCCTCTTACAACTCTTTACAAGCAGTTCACACTCTTACAGATTTTCAAGAAAGAAAGAGGTGAACACTAGCAAATTAAAAACCAAGGATTGCTAAGACTTTTCTAAGACCTTTCTCTCAATCACTTGCTGCTCAAAAAGTTGTTCTCTCTGCTGAGAATTGAGGGGTATTTATAGGCCTTAAGAGGATTCAAATTTGGGCTCCAAAAATTTGAATTCTCTTATGTTCCCGATGCTGGCGGTGCCACCGCCCAACTCTCGGGTGCTGGGCGGTGCAACCGCCCAGCCCAAGTGGTGCCACCGCCTAGCTCTCGGCCTCTGGGTGGTGCCACCGCCTACACTATTTCAGCTCACTGGTTGGGCTCCAAAATTAGCCCAAACCAGTCCGAACTTGGGCCGAATTGGCCCCTACTTGGGTCATAGGATTAACACCTAATCCCAGCCCTAATTAACATGCTAACTACAAATTTAAAGACATTTTATAAGCTATTACAAAGTCCATAAGTCAAGACTTCTTCCAGCGAGCTTTCGGCGAACTTCCGGCGGTCTTCCGATAAACTCTCGGAAACCATTCTGCGGACTCCCGGCAAGCTCCTAGACTTCATGATTTGATCTTGGCGAGTTCCGATGAGCTTCTTCGGCAAGCTCCGATCTTTCTCGGTGAGCTTCGTGAACTTCCGACGAACCTTTTGGCGAGCTTCCGAAAAACCCTTCAGCAAGCTCCCTACTCATTCTCGGCTAGTTCCGACAGCATTCCCGACGAACCTTCAGACTTCCGTCGAACTCTCGAACTCCCAACGAATCCTTCGCGCTTGACTCCGGCACTTTGTTTCGCTTTATGTCTTCATCGTTATCGTAGTTAATCCTGCACACACAAGCCAAAACTCTACTCCGATCTAGACAATTATTACAACGCGAATTGACATTCTGTTGCCCAGCACGTCATTGGTTGGCGCTTCGTCTGATTCTTCAGCGCATCGTTCTCTCTTGCGGCTTGTTGCCCAATCGGCGGTTGACCTCCGCAACCCCGATATCCTTGGTGCAATTCCGCTCTCCTTGGCCCGATGCCCGACGTCCGAAGCGTCCTACCATCCAATATCCTAACGTGATCTCCTCCGGCGCAACGTCAATTCCTTCTGCGTCAACTATCTAATCCTGATCGAGTAGACCTGCATCACTCAAAATGCAGTTAAACATCTAAACACAATCAATTAGTTTCATCATCAAAATCCGAGATTCAACAATCTCCCCCTTTTTGATGATGACAACTAATTGATGACTACCGGAGTTAACCTTAACTCCCCAGAGTTTAACCAAACTCCCCCTATCAATATGCCATTGATAGAACACTTGGATTATCCCAAATCCAAGCAACTTTCATCACATGTTATGAAAAACATTTAAACCATCATGCAAATATATAAAATATTCGATTCAATCCATGAAGTCATCAATATACTTCTCCCCCTATGTCATCAACAAAAAGGAGAAGTCCTAACTCTTATGTGTTTAGAGAAATGAGTTCTAATCATTGCATAATAAACATAGTATCCAATTTTATCATCATGCAATTTAGCAATTAAAGATGTGCAAGTTTAGCATGTTTGCTTTTCTTGAGACAGCAACTGTTTGCTTCTCTTTAGACTACAAGCTAGCAATTTTTACGATATGCAAGTTTTGCTACATATAAGCTAGCAAAAATTTCGAAAGCAAATGCAAGATAGCTTTCTTGTGTAAGCCCATGATTCTTGCTTCCTATTGCAATTTACAAGTTTTTGAAATATCCAAGTTCAACACATTGCATAATTAACATAATCTCCTAGTTTTATCATTATGCAATTTTGCTATCATCATAGATATGCAAGGTAGTATGATAGCAATTTCTATAACATACAAGTTTGCTAGATGTGCACGTTAGCATATTTTGCTTATTGAGATAGGCAAGATAGTGATGTTCAAGAAGACAACTTTTGCTTCTTGAAATAAGCAAGTTAGCAATCTTTGCTGCTTAAAATAGGCAAGCTAGCAATCAAGTTTTTGCATCTTCTTGACTTGTGCAAATTAGCTATCTCCCCCTTTGTCATTGTCAAAAAGAAGGGAAGACCCTTTACATCAATTATGACAAAGGTAAGTATCAATCTTATTTGTGCATCATTAAATTTTCAAATTAGAATATGCACATTTTCAAAAACCTTATATTTCATTCATGCACGATATTGAATAAATCGATCAACATTATGAGGATATCATACATGATACTAAAATTTTTAACTATTTATAAACATTTTGATCATGATACCAAACATTCATCATTTAGAGCATTCATGACACAAAACATTAAATCAACATTTCTAATACATCATTTTAGCAACAACTCATAGTATTTTAAATCATGATTTACATCATATGCAATACATCACATCATAATTAGAAAGCACAAGTATTGCATGCATCATTGTAAATCATAAATGTTTCATATCATGATGGTATCAACTTGTCAAATTATATCCTACCATGCATGATCAAAACTTTTTATTTATATGCATCAAAATAATATCAAGAGTATTTCATGCATATTATCAAATCATCATTTATAATTACATCAATATTCCAATCATTATTTCAGTCTACACATCATGAGATCAATAAATTTGCATTATAGACAATCTCATGTTTCATCATTCATATTATTTCAATCATTGTTTCAATCATCACTATAACTCATCATGCACAAAATATAAAATCATCTAACATGATTCAAATATTTATTTTCAAAATATTTATCACTATTTTCATGTATGATAATAAAGTATTCATGATACACAGCATATGCAATACATCACATACATCATCATAATAAAAAGCATATGCATCATTTCAAATCATAAACATTTCAAATCATCATGGTATTAATCTGTCAAATTGCATCTTGCCATGTATGATCATAACTTTTTCAAATGATAGTATCTAAATGTCAATATTCATTACATCCTATCATGCATGATAATTAACTTCTCATTTGTATTTCATGCATAATTTCATTCATCACATTAGGAATATCAAGAAGAATTAATTGGGTGATGAGATGAATATTTTCATGAATACAAGCAATTGCAGAAAAATCATATCATGAAGGATTAGAATATGTGTATACCAAAAGGCATGATTTCTTTTGAAAAACCTCCTCTTAAATAATCAAAAGAAAATCTTAGGAGATCAAATAATAAAAGATATTCAAAAGAAATTTTAAGTCATGAATTTCGAAAAAGATATTCTCTTTAGTAAATCGTAAAAGAACCTTAGGAGGAAAAGATTTCAATTCAAGCATATAAAATCTTGACTTAAGCATAAGAAATCTCAATTTACAAATTTTGAGAAATCAAGATAAAGCTCATTTAAATTTAAATCATCAAATCAAGATCATTTTCAAGAGATTCACAAAAGTGATACAAATAGATTCATGATTTTAATTCCCATGATAATATATTTTCCTTTTAAAGTGTTTCTATTCATGTGATTTATTTCATTTATGCCAAATAAAAAAATATGCATCAATGTTCAAAAATCGAAAAATCCATTTTCATTACCGTAAAAATCGATAATCCATAAGTCTCAAGAATCATCATGCATAATTTCGAAATCTATTAAGCATGATCATTATGCATGACATCAAGACATAGTTTCAAAATATTTAATATTTTCATTACATAATTACATCATTATGCATCAATGAAATTGATTTCATAAAATATTTTCCATCAAGATCATTTTGTTTGTTGTAGTCATGTATTTTTCTTTTTAGGTGAATCCAACTTTTCAAGCTTAGTTTTTGATACAAAATCCATACATCATCATTAAGCATGATATCAAACTTCTTTATATTTTCATTAAGACATCAAGCATGGTTTCAATCAAAATTGGAAATCATCAAAATACACACTATTTCTTCTTGAAAAAATATTTATCATCATTTAAACCAAAAAAGAGCTTTCATTACGGCAAATATCAATAATTCATAAATCACAAAAATTATCATGTATAACTTTAAAATCTCATGCATAAAATCGTCAATCATGGTATCAAAATATTTAATATTTTCATTACATCATTATGCATTACTTCAAATCAAACATGATTTCATTTAATCAAAATCGAGAAATAACAATGGAAATCAACATGAAACACATTATTACTTCTTAACCACATATAGCATAATTTCATAAAGCATTTTTAATCAAAATCATTTTGTTTATCATAAACATGCAATTTTCATGATTATTTTTAAAATTACTAGAATCATAAGCATGATTCCTAATTTTTGCATTTTCATTATTAAATTATTAGACATGTAATTTTCAAGAAAATTAATTCTAAACTAATAAAAGAAGAAAATGCATCATAAAAAGCATCACGTAATTTCAAAATAAATTAAGGGAGTTGAGTTACTTACCTTGTAGTCGAAGCCCGTCAAAGCCCAATTCGCCGTTTCACCTTTGGAAGTTCTTGATTCATCCTTGGTTGCCTTCCTCTTCTTGCATTCAAAGCAAGTAGTTGCATTCTTTTTGTTCTTTAATTTTCGTTTCATTAAGTTTTTAAGGTTCATGAGTAGTTCAAGTTCACCATCACTTGAGCTTATGCTCGAGTGGTCTTCAAATGTTCTATGTCCCAAATCCTCCCTGTTCTTTGGAAGGTGGTTCTCAAGTTCTTTACGTGCATTGCACGTCAATTCATAGGTCATCAAGAACCCTATTAGTTCTTCGATCAAAAAGGTATTCAAATTTTTTGATTCTTGTATAGCGGTTATTTTAGAATCCCAAGATTTAGAAAGCGATCGTAAAAACTTGTTAACAAGTTCAAAGTTCGAAAAACTTTTACCAAGTGCTTTTAGACTATTGACGACATCCGTGAAACGGGTGTACATGTCGCTTATAGTCTCGCTTGGTTGCATTCGAAAAAGCTCAAAATCATGCAATAAAATGTTAACTTTCGAGTCTTTGACTCTACTAGTTCCCTCGTGTGTGATTTCAAGTGTTCGCCAAATATCAAAAGCTGTTTTGCACATAGAAATCCGATTGAACTCATTTTTATTCAAAGCGCAAAATAAGGCATTCATAGCCTTTGCATTTAAAGAAAAATACTTCTTCTCCAAATCCGACCATTCGTTCATCGGTTTAGAGGGAAGTTGAAAACCGTTTTCAACAATATTCCATAAATCCAAGTTCATAGAAATCAAGAAAACTCTCATTCGAGTTTTCCAATAAGTGTAGTCTAATCCGTTAAATAACGGTGGACGAAAAACTGAAAAGCCCTCTTGAAAGCCATGAAGAGCCATTTCTCTCGGGTGTAAATCCGAAATGAGAAATACCGGGCTCTGATACCAATTGTTAGGATCAAGAGCACTAAGAGGGGGGGGGGGTGAATTAGTGCAACGGATTAAAACGTCGGTTTTGATAAATCTTTCGTACAGTAAAAATTGAACTTGAAAGCGTATTCGTATAGTAGAGCAGCTAAGGTAATGAGTAAATAAAGCAAGTAAGAAAGTTTGCAGTAATGTGAATAGCAACAATGAAATGCAAACCAGAGATTACGCCATTTTTAAAGTGGTTCGGTCAAATGACCTACATCCACTTGCGAGGCCCCTCTTCGACGAGGCTCCCACCTTCCACTAGCAAATCTCTTGAAATGGAAGGTAAATACCCCTCTTACAACTCTTTACAAGCAGTTCACACTCTTACAGATTTTCAAGAAAGAAGGAGGTGAACACTAGCAAATTGAAAACCAAGGATTGCTAAGACTTTTCTAAGACCTTTCTCTCAATCACTTGCTGCTCAAAAAGTTGTTCTCTTTGCTGAGAATTGAGGGGTATTTATAGGCCTCAAGAGGATTCAAATTTGGGCTCCAAAAATTTGAATTCTCTTATGTTCCCGATGCATGCGGTGCCACCGCCCAGCTCTCGGCCTCTGGGTGGTGCCACCGCCTAGTCTAGGTGGTGCCACCGCCTACACTATTTCAACTCACTGGTTGGGCTCCAAAATTGGCCCAAACCAGTCCGAACTTGGGCCGAATTGGCCCCTACTTGGGTCATAGGATTAACACCTAATCCTAGCCCTAATTAACGTGCTAACTACAAATTTAAAGACATTTTATAAGCTATTACAAAGTCCATAAGTCAAGACTTCTTCCAGCGAGCTTTCGGCGAACTTCCGGCGATCTTCCGATAAACTCTCGGAAACCATTCTGCGGACTCCCGGCAAGCTCCTAGACTTCATGATTTGATCTTGGCGAGTTCCGACGAGCTTCTTCGGCAAGCTCCGATCTTTCTCGGTGAGCTTCGTGAACTTCCGACGAACCTTTTGGCGAGCTTCCGAAAAACCCTTCAGCAAGCTCCCTACTCATTCTCGGCTAGTTCCGACAGCATTCCCGATGAACCTTCAGACTTCCGTCGAACTCTCGAACTCCCAACGAATCCTTCGCGCTTGACTCCGGCACTTTGTTTCGCTTTATGTCTTCATCGTTATCGTAGTTAATCCTGCACACACAAGCCAAAACTCTACTCCGATCTAGACAATTATTACAACGCGAATTGACATTCTGTTGCCCGGCACGTCATTGGTTGGCGCTTCGTCCGATTCTTCAGCGCATCGTTCTCTCTTGCGGCTTGTTGCCCAATCGGCGGTTGACCTCCGCAACCCCGATATCCTTGGTGCAATTCCGCTCTCCTTGGCCCGATGCCCGACGTCCGAAGCGTCCTACCGTCCAATATCCTAACGTGATCTCCTCCGGCGCAACGTCAATTCCTTTTGTGTCAACTGTCTAATCCTGATCGAGTAGACCTGCATCACTCAAAATACAGTTAAACATCTAAACACAATCAATTAGTTTCATCATCAAAATCCGAGATTCAACATTGGTTACCTAATCCAACAAAACATGATTGAACTATCAAAAAAGGATATGATGCTTCCATATGGTGGCCTGATCACAAGACTAATCCATGCTTCTAACATAGTTATCACATCTGACGAAAACGTTATGAAACTAGATAGATTTAATGTTATAAATAGAAACCTACTTCGACGATTAAGATATACATTCAGAAATGAGATATGGACTAGACTGCCCAGAAGGACTGATCCCCTCCCACCTAAACCAGAACCTGAAACACTAATTTTTAGGGGTAATCAATCTCCTCCAACTGATCCCTTTGAGGCAACACCTCTAGTAGAGTAAGCACCACCCACATCTATCGATGGCATAGGGACTCGAATGGATCAATTTAAGCAACATTAAGATCGACTTGAGCAACATCAAGATCAAATTTTAACTGAGTTGCAACAGATTCATCGACAGTTCAATACCTTGTTTAGATATTTTAACTTGTCACCTGAATAGCTATGTATGTCTTTTTGCTGATGACAAAAGGGGAGAAGTTAATGAAATCCCTCTCAACCTCTCTCTTTTCTTGTACTTACTTTGATGTTATAATCTTGTGCTTATTTCGGTGTTGTAATCTTATGATGCTGAAAATTTCTATGATGTTGTGATCTCTTAAAATGCTGAGCATTTCTAATGTTATCATACAATGATGCAATATCATGCTGTTGAAATTCTGTACTTACTTTGATGCTGAAAATTTCTATGATGTTGTGAATTTCTAATATTATCATACAATGATGCAATATCGGATTCTTAATATTATTAACTTTTGAGTGCTACAATACAATAATGATAATATTTTATGTAAGTAGTGATGAAAGGCTATGCCAAAACATTTTATCGTGCATGAAGTGATTGTGCAGTTAATATCTTGATGACTTGAAATTATGATAATGCATAATACATGTGATTTCTAATTTCGATCAAAGCTTGAATTTAATGTTATGAATTCAAGTTTATATTTTCTCAAGTATGGCATATAGATAGGGGGAGTTAAGGTTAACTCCACCAATTGGTTGTCATCATCAAAAAGGGGGAGATTATTGAATCTCGGATTTTGATAATGAAATCAATTGGTAAATTATTTGACCTAATCTATGTATTGAGATAAGTATATAGGATTAGCTACGATAGCGGTAAGGCATAAAGCAGATGATAGGCCGGAGTAGAAGATTCGGATGATACACCGGGAGCTCGCTGAGAGCTCGTCTGAAGATCGCCGAGAGTTCGCCACCAAAAGCGCATAGGAAGATCACCGAGAGTTCGTTGGGAGTTTGCCGGAAGCACGCCGGAAGACTCATCGAGAAGTTCGCTAGAGGATCACCAAGAGAAAAATCTACATACAGGACTAATTGCTTGCCTTAATCATAGTTAGAACCGTAAATTGAGTTAAGATTAGGAGGTGATCCCACTAACTCAGTTAGGGGCCAACTGGACCCTTCACAGGGCTGAATTGGGCCGGATTAGATAGCCCATTCAGCATCTAAATTCAGGGACGTTGATAGCACTGCTTGAGACTCGGTCTCCCAAGAGTTCTGGGCGGTGGTACCATCAGCAGTTAATGCTGTCAGCAATGGTACCACCTCTGTTAGGCGGTGGTACCGCCAAAGCTTTGTAAGGCGATCGTACCGCCCGTGTCAAGCGATGGTACCACCCAATAATGTCGGTGGTACCACCAGTACCTCGAAATTCAGGAAAGTGACACTTTTTGGCTCTAATTCAGAA
>CM017191.1:17188069-17208069 GCA_004837865.1 Musa balbisiana | reverse complement strand
TACGTATTTTTCATATCTATACTTTTGATCAACTAGCTAAATCCTTCACAAAACCTCTCACTTAGGATATTTTAATTGTATCCATCCAAGATTGACATCTTTGATGAAAGCTTCATATCATGGGGACATGATAGAATATCATGATAGAGGTAAATATGAAATGACAGTTTTACATTTCTTACATGATTTAATTCTTAATTAATTTATAATTTGAGGATTAATCATAATAATATATGTGCATGATTTGAGCATGAAAAATCTTTCTCTCAAATCTATATAAATATATATTATCTCAATAAATGAAATCATCCATTTGATAGTAAATTCGAAGTATAACAAGATCCAATGGCGATGTCCAAAATTGGGGCTAAAAAAAAGTTCCCCGTATTGCTGTTCATCTCTCATCTCTTCCAATCTCGAGTTCTTCTTTCACATCTCATCTGATTAAGTACGTACCCTCCTTCCTTGCACTTTTATAAGAATCGTCATGGATTACAGATGATATTAGATCTTCCAGATCTAATTTTGTCAAGAGAAAACCGGCAGAATCCCGTGAAACTTCTTTTGGATGTTCATTAGAACATGAGTTGCTGTTTGGAGTTGCAGCTTGGATCATCATCATCTTAAGGTACTATTGTGACTTGTCGGCATCAAAGATGTCCTTTACGTGGAAGAAAGGCGGAACTGCAGGCGATATATCGATCCTGCACGACACTCCATCGATGTCTTCTTTACATGAGTAAATATGGATGCATGAATTGTTCGGCAAAACCTAACCTAATGCATGCATGAATTGTTTGGCAAAACCTAACCTATTCAATGTCGTTCGTCAACTACGTGTACGACTCTCATCATGCATGGTTTAGATCATCTATATTAGGGCTCGTCTCCCTTCACCGCAGTCATCCGAGAGCATGAACTCGGTCAGGACATGGAACAGCAGCAGCAGCAATCTGCGCCGCCCTCGGCGGTGGTCAACAAGACGGTTTCGAGCGTAGCGAGCCTGGTGAAGCTGCTGCCGAGCGGCACCGTGCTGGCCTTCCAAGCCCTGGCGCCGCCCTTCTCCAACCGCGGCGCGTGCCGGCGCTCCAACAGGTACCTCACCGCGGCGCTGATCCACCTGTGCGCCGCCGCATGCGCGCTCCTCTCCCTTACCGACAGCCTCAGGGGCGGCGACGGCAAGCTCTACTACGGGATCGCCACCTTGGGGGGGCTGCACGTGGTCAACTACGAGGGGGAGGAGGAGGAGCGGGGCAGGGTGTTGAGGGACCTGAGGCGGTACCGGCTGCGGGTGCGGGACGGTGTCCACGCGGTGCTGGGGGTGGTGATGTTCTTGGCCGTGGCCTTCAGCGACGCCGACGTCGTCGAGTGCTTTTTCCCCGAGGTAGGGGCGGAGGTGAGGCAGCTGCTGGTGAACCTGCCGCTGGGGGCTGGGCTCGTGGCCAGCGTGGTGTTCGTGATGTTTCCGACGACTCGAAAGGGCGTCGGATACGCGGACACGGCTCATCACACGGAGTTGTCGTGATGGACTGAGAACGAGAGATGAAAGAGAACAGAACACGAAAAAAACAAAGAAAAAAGGATTAAACAGCGTCGACAGCAGGGTTCGAACCTGCGCGGGCGAAGCCCAACAGATTTCAAGTCTGTCTCCTTAACCACTCGGACATATCGACATTTACCTCTCTGTAAGGTCTATTTAACTAATACTTTTTATAAAGATGGTGAAATAATTTACATTAACGAAACGAGGATTCTAATACGAGCCATTAAGACTTGTTATTGTGGTTCTACAAAGTCCCGACATAGACACTAAGAGCCACGGCAGATAAATGACAAGATCCATCGTATCTCTAATTACTCTGAAAATGGATTATCAACCACAGCAAAAAAGTTTACAAAGTTTATGAGATCCAAACTGAGATGTGCTGTGGAGGGGAAGAGCGGTGAGTTCTATCAAGTTGCGCACTGGAAAATTGGGATTAAAAGAGACAGTATATTGAATACATAATAATTTGTACAATAATAGAAAAATGAATGCATATAAATTATCTGAATCACGAGAAACAATTCTGCAGTTGCGTGGATGAATGACAATCGAGAAGTCATCTTTGAAATAATAAGTCATCTTAGACTACAAAATAGACATTGCAAGATTTTCTAGTATATATCGGCATGATCAAAATTCAAAATACATATGATCACACAAAAATGCGGATATTTAGTGCCTGGCCTTTTGCTCTTGGAGTGGGGATATTAAACGTATTCAAGACAGTCTCATGCACTATGTTTGACATCGAAGTAAGTAAGAAAAACGATTTCAAAATCCAATATCTTCAATAAATGTTCAATAAATTAAAAAAGCAAAATTCTATGTAAGATTCTCATGCCTACAAAGACAAAAGGAATAGAAATCAAGGTCCTTGAGATCCCCATATGATTTCTATATACAACATATTACAACTGTACAGAGCAAGGTCACCGTAACATTCCGACATCGTAGAAGAGATGGGCACCCTGGCTATAAGTTATCCATCATAAACTGGACTCATCTGCCAACAAAGAAAGTCCAGCATAATACCATGTGATCATAGCTTGGAGTAGATATAATAATAAAATTTATATACAATTAAGCAGCATTACATTTCAAAACTTCCAACTTTTTGCCTGCCGGCACTGTGATATTGTTCTCATTTTCTCTCCACGATTATCTCTTCCCAAAATTGGAACTCATCAGCTGCTTCCCATTCAATCAGACTTGGTGTATTCAAGAAGCATGTGTGGAGATCTGTAGATCTTTACTAGGGTCCAATAAAGAACCTCTTCCACTTCTAACTCACCCTCTGCACGTGCGGCATAGATGTTCTCGCATATTGCTATAAGTCTACACCCAAAGAAGAAAATCTGATTAAAACAGAGTACAGAGACTAAATGGACAAAAAAGTGATGAAACAATCCTTTTGCAATTATGGCACTGCAAATGGAGCCAATGATTGTCAATCATCAGATGGAATGAGAAGCAAAAACATTTAGATATTTGCATCAACTGACAGACCATCTACTACTTCTTTTCGCAAGATTTAAGTGTCAAAATTGAATCCCGGTACAGTCATGGGTTGAAGATTGTCGGTAACAGAGCATGTGACAGAAATGTGATCAATATCAATATTTTCATATAAATGAACTGCCAGAGTTGGATGATTCATATCGCATGGATGGATATAATATTCATTTATAACTGTGATATGTCACATTTATGGACCGATGAACAAAGAAGTGCTTACTTTCCTTTCTTCTTTTGTCGAGGGACTTGGATGGTTTGGTTAATTCAACAAAACAATCATGATTATGAAATCTCTCGCATGTCCAAGGACAGGTTATATGCTCTATGAAATGCCTTCATTGATAGTGATCACAAGGACAATACAACGAGCTGTTCCTTTGCTATGTTACTATGTTGTCATAATCAAATGCAACGGAAACATGAGTGGCTTGTGTTGTTCATTTCATTTATTTACAAAATTCCAGATGTGCATTCAGACTACTGGAAGATGCCTTGTATCCATGGAAAACATTTGGATGGAGCCAATTGACTATTGAAAGAAGCACCTTTTTTTTTTTTTTTACTATCAAAAGAAGCATATTTTGAAAATTTATAGGGGGTTAAGTAGGAAAAATGATAACCATTTCAAATGCAATTTATCTCTCATTCATCTCAATCCATATTCATAATATTGGATAGTGAAAGCACTAGCATACCTGTCACATGAAGGAAGATTCTCATAGGGTATTCTCATCCTCAAGTCGGAACACTGAAGTCTAATAAATCGGCCAACGGCTAGAACAAAAGTAAGGTAGAGACTCCAAATGCTGAACTTGCTTAGTGTTTCACCAAGGATACCCTCTGGAAATAAGAAACGACAAGCATATATCGATTAGAATTAAAAACAACAAATGATACTGGCCACTCTGATATAAACTACACACAAGTCGAGCAAATCCATCCACAAACAAGAGAGATAGATGTCTAATTATATAATCCTGTGCATACAGGTTATTGCCTTATCTGATAGATTCTATCAGCACCAATGAGAAATGTTTCATGCAACCCTGAACCCATGTTAAAGAGCAAACATCTAACTGTTAGGGACCTGAGTAGTTGCCATCGCCTAGACAACAACCAGCTGAATTTTTAAGTTTCAAGATCACAGAAATCTCTCCTTTATTTGGTATATATTTTCATAAAGAAAATAATGAAAATTCACATTGTAATTAGAGTTATGACAAAATAAACTAGTCGCATAGCAACCAGTTGACATTGCCACCTATGTTTCTTGAATACAAAGTTAAGGCACAGAACATCATTCTCTGTTCACATCTACAGTGCCATCGAATCTCATTGAAGTTGAAAAGTGTTCGATGGCAATGGCAGTGAGACAACTCAGTTCCGTTGATCGACAACGATAACCATCACTCACTTCTATCAATATACAAGGATCGAGCAGCAGTAGTTCTAGTATTAGGTAGTTGACTGTCCCTTTGCATTTGGGCAGGACAACTAGCATTAGGTACTCTAGGCTACAAGGTTATCAGAAGGCTTGGCAAGAGGACAACTCCTCGTGTTGTTTATTTGGATCCTCCTGCTTGCCTATGGTAGACAGCAAAAGAAACAGAATGATGATGCCGACAAAAAGGAGAAGGATGTCGGAAAAGGTATTGCAATGTGTTTCAACTTTCAATGAATCCAAGCACATACAGCCCACGATCTTTACTTCCAAAGCATGACGTCGTCCATCTACAAGTCTGATCCCGATATATAATCTCCCATCCCAAAAGAGATACATGATATGTATCTAGATGAGGAGGTCCAAAAGCCTCAAGACTAGATTAAGCCATTCAAGAAGCAACACAGCAGTCTGGTATTATTACAGTGATGTGTGTCCATTGATTCGGGCCAACAAGATTAGGTCATTCAATTTCCTTGCGTATTGGAACAGAAGGATAGTTTTCCGTAAATCAGTTGATGCCTCCAACAAGATCCACAATGCTAAGTGCATAGTGGGCTTAATGGACATAGCAGTTGTTGAGGTCAGAGTGAAGTATTGTAGATAGTAACAGATAATGAGGCAAATTTAAAGGTCAATCTGCAGTTGCTGGAGCATAGCAACCTTTATACCAGACACCATATGCACTACATTGTATAAACTACTAGCGGTCATGGCATGACTCAACAAAGTTGGACACCTTACCATCACAACAAGGGAAAGTGCTCAGAATCATAGTTGATTGATCCTCTAGACACAATTGAGGAGCAACAAAGTCACTTATACTAGGAGAGACGTCTGCTTCGTAAGGTCTGTGGAGATAGTAGTGATGTGAACAGCGAAGCATCATCCACGATGGTGTGGGGAATGGACTGAATAATATTTCACTTATACCATTCAAGATATGGATCACAGAGGATGAGCATCCTTGCAGCTTGTTTATGGCCACAAGTAAAAAGGGAAGAGGAAAGCAGTGGATAACTATGAGTAGATGTAACAAAGCCTACACGATGCTAATAGTTGACACCAATATGAGTTCGTCTTATCCACAATATTTCTATTACAGTGGATTTCATGATTAATAGACATATGGTGACGAATGATTTTTTTTTTTTAGTGAGATACATCTTATGACAATAATAGCAATGACGAGCAAGGACTGTTATACCACCCGAAATGGTATGATATGGTGGATACGTGCTAGTTCGAGCGTGGGCCTATACGCAGACCACCCTTGTTTTGAGAAAGTGGTAGGGCCCATCTAACTCAACATTAAAAAAAAATAAAAATAAATTAGAGCTCACGAACCCAAGTCCCTTTCTCGCGTATGACCCTGCCACCATCGATACTATTGTTGCCCATACCATTCCTTCTTCCCATGTTCCCACCTCTTCTCCTCCTCTTCTTCCTTCTTTCTTTTTCTCATCCATCACTTCTTCTTCTTCCTTCCTCCTTCCTCCTTCCTCCTTTCTCCTCTATTCCTCTATCTCGCATTCCTCTTTTTCTTCCTCTATGAAACACCAATACATATCGATGTACCATGTGTCAGTACACCAATACAGGTCGGTCTGATAGATCACCAAATCGAGTCTAGTACTTGAAATGACAATTCTTGGTGACGAGAGTTGTAACTCCAATGCACTTTATCCCATAAAGTTGTATATGTCATAGTTGTACTAAGTGTCGCTTTCTAAATGGGTCGTTTATGAATATAAGACAATGGCTACCACTTCAATGCCTCAATGGCAAACATTTTATCGCATTGGGAACAATTTCATGCATGGGTCATGTAGGCACGCTATATCGATCTATAATTATCATATATAGAATCATGATCTACTTGCTATTGACATGCCTTCCATTTTGGTTGTAAGGACTAAAATTTTGTGCCAACTGATTGTGGTCATTTTTGGCCCATCTAATACGTATCGATATGTAATGATGTATCGACACATGATCTGTCGGATTGTGCCAATAGTTACAAAAAAAAACCCAAAAACCCCATTAGTACATGAAAATTAAGGAAAAGCCTAAATTCGGGTATTTTAATTAGAATTAAATATAAATTTAATTCTATTTCAATAAAAAATCTAAATAAGGGATAACAAATTTATCTTTTCCGAACATTGATGAGTAGCTTTGTGGCATGTTTGATTCTTCTGTTGATATTGACAAAGAGTAAAAATTTGTGAGAAAGAGAGTGATATATATATATATATATATATATATATATATATATATATATATATATATATATATATATATATATATATATATATATATATATATATATATATATATATATATATATATATATATATATATATATATATATATATATATATATATATATATATATATATATATATATATATATATATATATATATATATATATATATATATATATATATATATATATATATATATATATATATATATATATATATATATATATATATATATATATATATATATATATATATATATATATATATATATATATATATATATATATATATATATATATATATATATATATATATATATATATATATATATATATATATATATATATATATATATATATATATATATATATATATATATATATATATATATATATATATATATATATATATATATATATATATATATATATATATATATATATATATATATATATATATATATATATATATATATATTTTAATTAGAATTAAATATAAATTTAATTCTATTTCAATAAAAATCTAAATAAGGGATAACAAATTTATCTTTTCCGAACATTGATGAGTAGCTTTGTGGCATGTTTGATTCTTCTGTTGATATTGAACAAAGAGTAAAAATTTGTGAGAAAGAGAGTGATTGATTGAGAAAGAGTGTTTGAAGATGTAAGACTAAAATAGGGTAGGGTGAAAGAGGGTGCGAGGAATGAGGTTAAATAGGCATTTATAAGGATCCAATGATCAAATTGACCGTTGGAACTAGTTCAACCTAGGCTTGATCGAAATCCAACCATTACCAATCAATACAAGTTGGTAACAATCAAATTTTGACCAATTTATTTTATATATATATATATATATATATATATATATATATATATATATATATATATATATATATATATATATATATATATATATATATATATATATATATATATATATATATATATATATATATATATATATATATATATATATATATATATATATATATATATATATATATATATATATATATATATATATATATATATATATATATATATATATATATATATATATATATATATATATATATATATATATATATATATATACTAATATGTTAATTACAACTTCTTACTTTGTACTTTTCATATGTATTCGAATGATATTGCTTTCATTCCTTATACAATATATGTTACAAATTGGTATGATGTTGTTATATAGTTTATATTTACTTTATTGTCTCTAATTTGATTGTATATACCAAGAAAATGGGAGAAAGAAACACATATAATAGATTATTTTTCTTTTCAACACTTTTAGGTATTTTTCCAAATCCAATATGCACGGGCGTACCAACACACGGTATGCTAGGACACCAATACTCATATCGGCTGGCTGTTAGGCCAAGATACTGTCTGCATTGACATGGACAGATAGTTTTTACTTTTTAAAGCCCTAATAGAGACTATATTGTTAATACTTAATACTATCTGAATTGACATGTACAGATAGTTTTTAAAGCCTTAATAGGGACTATTGTTAGTAGTTAAAACTATCTGCATTGACATGTACAAATAGTTTTTAAACCCTCCTTTATAGGGACTATATTGTTAATACAATCTGTACATAAAATCTTGGCTAAGTGATACATTGCCTCAAAAACATGGGCTGGACTCATGTCAGAATAGCACCAAAAGCAAGCCAAAACTAATAGCTCTACAAAGTAGACCGAAAATGACACAAAGTCATAGGACTTCCTATTATTCTGGTGGAGACGAAAAGACTATTGAATCAAATTAGGGTATAGGTTCTCTGACACAATAACCAATATAATTCATCGGTCATTTATGGATTTGTCTTGATAGCTGCTCATTAAATTTTATAAACATTCAGCAAAATACTTAAATATCAAGGAAGAACAAACGCATACGTACGTGGTGTCTCCTCAGATACCACAACAGCCATTGGTCCAGTGAATCCATCGCATTCTTCCACATCCAATGCATTACTAACATTGAAGGACCACCGTGGTGGACTCCCATGATTCATGTAAATATCACCACTAATGTAGGTTACCTGCATAAAAATAAATCACGCTGTAGTTTGTGAACGATCAACTTATGGGGGAAAGGGTATAGAGATAGTTGCATACTGTTGGTTCAAGAGGCCGCACTTCACCAGAGCTAGTAACCCGGAAGAATTTAGGATATGCATCGGTTATGTTAAAGCTGTCCGATGTGCCACTGAGCACTTGTTTGATGTCAGATTAGCAGGGACAATTTTCAACAACCGATTCATATTTAACAGCTTCCTTCCCCTTTGGTCTCCTCCCTTGTAAATATTATGCTTGTATTCAGATCAATGGATATGGCATATCTGTTCTGAACTATAGGAGGGACCAGCCATACTGTGCTGGCATCAGCCTGACAGCAGATCAATTGAATATCCTGCACCTTGTATGTATCCAAATAATTGTGGGGGGCGAGTTTATCGTGAAACCCCGAACTTTTCCATGGAAAATTTTCGCATATGGCGGATTGATAAAGGGTAAGCCTCCCACCTGCTGATTTGATATCAATTTGTATACTCACATCAATAACAGGATTAGCTATGTTGGTTGGATTACCACTGCTAAATATCTGTTAGGAAAATTTAGCATGCGTCACACTTGGAGAAGTTTATGACAAAAATCTTGAAAGACAGTTGAACCTCATGAAAGCAAGATAAGTAGGCTCAGTAGTATGATTAACACTAAGTAAAAAAGATTAGTCGGAGGGGATGAAAGATGAGCAACATAGCAAAAACCGATTTTGAGGAGAAAATTTTGAAAATTATCATAAAAATGACATACAAAATAGCTGTCATTCGGGTTTCTCCTGATGGTGTGTTATGAAATAGAGACCATGAATAGATAGATAATAATACCACATCGTTTCAATTTTCAACCATATCACAAACAAACATCTGAATTAAATATAAGCAATTCCTTTAGAGGTAAAAATAAATTGCAACAATGACCATCGAACTTGGAATTCTTTTAATTGATGATCTGTAAAAAAAAATGAGCAAGGGAGCTTGGGGGTGCTGAAATTTAAAAGACAAAACCCTTGTAAATGGTGGTGGAACATTCCACTACAAGAGACTTGCCATTGACCAACATTGGTTAATCAATATATTTTAAAAGAACCTTGTCCACATGATAATTTTAGTCAATATGGTGGAAATATAGTTGAATGAGCAGAACATGTAGATGAATAAAAAGATGCAGCTGATAATGTACGTTATATATATATATATATATATATATATATATATATATATATATATATACATACATACATACATACATACATACATACATACATACATACATACATACATACATACATACATACATACATACATACATACATACATACATACATACATACATACATACATACATACATACATACATACATACATACATACATACATACATACATACATACATACATACATACATACATACATACATACATACATACATACATACATACATACATACATACATACATACATACATACATACATACATACATACATACATACATACATACATACATACATACATACATACATACATACATACATACATACATACATACATACATACATACATACATACATACATACATACATACATACATACATACATACATACATACATACATACATACATACATACATACATACATACATACATACATACATACATACATACATACATACATACATACATACATACATACATACATACATACATACATACATACATACATACATACATACATACATACATACATACATACATACATACATACATACATACATACATACATACATACATACATACATACATACATACATACATACATACATACATACATACATACATACATACATACATACATACATACATACATACATACATACATACATACATACATACATACATACATACATACATACATACATACATACATACATACATACATACATACATACATACATACATACATACATACATACATACATACATACATACATACATACATACATACATACATACATACATACATACATACATACATACATACATACATACATACATACATACATACATACATACATACATACATACATACATACATACATACATACATACATACATACATACATACATACATACATACATACATACATACATACATACATACATACATACATACATACATACATACATACATACATACATACATACATACATACATACATACATACATACATACATACATACATACATACATACATACATACATACATACATACATACATACATACATACATACATACATACATACATACATACATACATACATACATACATACATACATACATACATACATACATACATACATACATACATACATACATACATACATACATACATACATACATACATACATACATACATACATACATACATACATACATACATACATACATACATACATACATACATACATACATACATACATACATACATACATACATACATACATACATACATACATACATACATACATACATACATACATACATACATACATACATACATACATACATACATACATACATACATACATACATACATACATACATACATACATACATACATACATACATACATACATACATACATACATACATACATACATACATACATACATACATACATACATACATACATACATACATACATACATACATACATACATACATACATACATACATACATACATACATACATACATACATACATACATACATACATACATACATACATACATACATACATACATACATACATACATACATACATACATACATACATACATACATACATACATACATACATACATACATACATACATACATACATACATACATACATACATACATACATACATACATACATACATACATACATACATACATACATACATACATACATACATACATACATACATACATACATACATACATACATACATACATACATACATACATACATACATACATACATACATACATACATACATACATACATACATACATACATACATACATACATACATACATACATACATACATACATACATACATACATACATACATACATACATACATACATACATACATACATACATACATACATACATACATACATACATACATACATATATATATATATATATATATATATATATATATATATATATATATATATATATATATATATATATATATATATATATATATATATATATATATATATATATATATATATATATACATATATATATATATATATATATATATATATATATATACATACATACATACATACATACATACATACATACATACATACATACATACATACATACATATATATATATATATATATATATATATATATATATATATATATATATATATATATATATATATATACATATATATATATATATATATATATATATATATATATATATATATATATATATATATATATATATATATATATATATATATATATATATATATATATATATATATATATATATATATATATATATATATATATATATATATATATATATATATATACATACATACATACATACATACATACATACATACATATATATATATATATATATATATATATATATATATATATATATATATATATATATATATATATATATATATATATATATATATATATCTATATCATATAATTGAATCGATAGAAACTACGAAATATAGCTCACCTGTGTAAGTACATATAATTGAATTGTGTGAATATTATAATAGTTTTATAAGTGAATATTATAATATGGATTCATAAAATGTTAGAAACATTTCACGTTTTTTCAAGATATTTACTTTCTATATGAATCCAATAGTGGAAATCTTATAAGGAATTTGAGTTAATTTTCTATGATCTATTGCATAACATAGAGTTATGCATACACAAGGAACAAAAAAAGAAGAAAAGAAATTATGTAGCATTTTGGTACGATCGAGATGCATTGCTGATGCTAGAGGAAGGATAGCTATACTGATCGGTATATTTGAAATAAACCTTTGGTACAAAATTGACGATCCCCAAATATTGCAATATCCGTAGTTTTCCATTACTGATCCCATATTTCAAGGAACGATTCCCTTTTTGAATGTACAAAAATTTGTAGAGCTCAGAATGTCTGGAGCACCGGGAGACGGATATTTTTGCTGATTCATATCAGTATTCGATAATGGGTCATCATGTATTACTATACTTCCTTATCATTGCGGGTTGGTTATTAGTTAGTACGAGTTTAGCTACGAGTGTGGGAAGGCCTCGGCCAAATGAGTATTATAGAGAGACAAGGTATTCCATTGCTAAACGACCGTTTTGATTCTTTGGAACAACTTGATGATTAGTAATCCTTTTAGGAGGCCCTCATGACATAGATCGAACCTATCCAATTTACTGTGCAATGGTGGGCTGTTCAAAGATGGAGCAACCTAGCAAAAACCGATTTTGAGGAGAAAATTTTGAAAATTATCATAAAAATGACATACAAAATAGCTGTCATTCGGGTTTCTCCTGATGGTGTGTTATGAAATAGAGACCATGAATAGATAGATAATAATACCACATCGTTTCAATTTTCAACCATATCACAAACAAACCTCTGAATTAAATATAAGCAATTCCTTTAGAGGTAAAAATAAATTGCAACAATGACCATCGAACTTGGAATTCTTTTAATTGATGATCTGTAAAAAAAAATGAGCAAGGGAGCTTGGGGGTGCTGAAATTTAAAAGACAAAACCCTTGTAAATGGTGGTGGAACATTCCACTACAAGAGACTTGCCATTGACCAACATTGGTTAATCAATATATTTTAAAAGAACCTTGTCCACATGATAATTTTAGTCAATATGGTGGGAAATATAGTTGAATGAGCAGAACATGTAGATGAATAAAAAGATGCAGCTGATAATGTACGTTGTAAAAATCATTAAATTAACAACATAGATGACACCAAATAAAATATTATGTATAACTCGGAACATTTTCTAATAGCATACTTAGTTTGAAAGGATAATATAATACTATTAGATATGGTACTTCGGAATTTTCAAATGGATAATATGTAAACCCTCAACATTCCCTCCCTCCAAAAAAGTAAATATTTAAGGAAAAAAATCTTCTGGTTATAGCAGATAGAAGAAATGACAATAATTCGATTACTCTATTCTCTGGTTATTGATGATAAGATCCCAAAGTGTTTGGGACACAAAGCAAAGAAAATGTTTTAATTGAATGAACCAGCGCGGCACTAAAAGCATTTAAACCACCTGGCCCTTTTTGGTTCAAGCTGTGTTACAAATGGATATATTAGATTCATGTTTTGATGGCAGATGGTTACCGCCTCTTCTTCCTTCCCTTTCTCCTCCTTCCTCTTCCTCTTCCTCTTCCTCTTCCTCTTCCTCTTCCTCTTCCTCTTCCTCTTCCTCTTCCTCTTCCTCTTCCTCTTCCTCTTCCTCTTCCTCTTCCTCTTCCTCTTCCTCTTCCTCTTCCTCTTCCTCTTCCTCTTCCTCTTCCTCTTCCTCTTCCTCTTCCTCTTCCTCTTCCTCTTCCTCTTCCTCTTCCTCTTCCTCTTCCTCTTCCTCTTCCTCTTCCTCTTCCTCTTCCTCTTCCTCTTCCTCTTCCTCTTCCTCTTCCTCTTCCTCTTCCTCTTCCTCTTCCTCTTCCTCTTCCTCTTCCTCTTCCTCTTCCTCTTCCTCTTCCTCTTCCTCTTCCTCTTCCTCTTCCTCTTCCTCTTCCTCTTCCTCTTCCTCTTCCTCTTCCTCTTCCTCTTCCTCTTCCTCTTCCTCTTCCTCTTCCTCTTCCTCTTCCTCTTCCTCTTCCTCTTCCTCTTCCTCTTCCTCTTCCTCTTCCTCTTCCTCTTCCTCTTCCTCTTCCTCTTCCTCTTCCTCTTCCTCTTCCTCTTCCTCTTCCTCTTCCTCTTCCTCTTCCTCTTCCTCTTCCTCTTCCTCTTCCTCTTCCTCTTCCTCTTCCTCTTCCTCTTCCTCTTCCTCTTCCTCTTCCTCTTCCTCTTCCTCTTCCTCTTCCTCTTCCTCTTCCTCTTCCTCTTCCTCTTCCTCTTCCTCTTCCTCTTCCTCTTCCTCTTCCTCTTCCTCTTCCTCTTCCTCTTCCTCTTCCTCTTCCTCTTCCTCTTCCTCTTCCTCTTCCTCTTCCTCTTCCTCTTCCTCTTCCTCTTCCTCTTCCTCTTCCTCTTCCTCTTCCTCTTCCTCTTCCTCTTCCTCTTCCTCTTCCTCTTCCTCTTCCTCTTCCTCTTCCTCTTCCTCCACCATCTATTCTTTCTTCAACTTCCTCCCCTTTGATATCAGTGTGATGCAGAATGGGGAGGGGGGGATAAAGTAGAATAAATTTCGAAAGAAAACCGATAGTATAATTTTTCGAATAGAAAATATATGAACTCATGATAATACTTCAATAAGATCGAAAAACAACTCGTCACCAAGTTTCAAATTACAAAGGTATACAAAAGTTCACCACCCCAAGAAAATTAAACAAGGATACAGAACTAAAAAAAAAAAATGTATATATATATATATACATATATATATATATATATATATATATATATATATATATATATATATATATATATACATATATATATACATATATATATACATATATATATATATACATATATATATACATATATATATATATATATCATTTATATTATTAATACATATATATATATATAATCTATATAATCTATGTATATATATGTATTGTGTATATGTATAGTATATGTAAAATATATATTTATATATATACATATATATATTTTACATATATAAAATATATATGTATATATTACTAACATATATACAATCCATACATACATACATAATACTTTACACACATACATTATACAATAATAACATATTATATTGCATATATAATATATATTATGTGTGTGTGTGTGTGGTTATATCTATATATATATATAATATAATTGATCGATAGAAATATAATATAGCTCACCGTGCTAAGTACATATATTGAATTTGTGAATATTATAATATGTTTTATAAGTGAATATTATAATATGCTTCATAAATTATTAGAAACATTCACGTTTTTTCAAGATATTTACTTTCTATTATGAATCCAATAGTGGAAATCTTATAAGGAATTTGAGTAATTTTCTATTGATCTATTGAATAACATAGAGTTATGCATACACAAGGAACAAAAAAGAAGAAAAGAATTATGTAGCATTTTGGTACTGATCGAGACTGCATTGCTGTGCTAGAGGAAGGATAGCTATACTGATTCGGTATATTTGAAATAAACCTTTGGTACAAAATTGACGATCTCACAAATATGCAATATCAGTAGTTTTCCATTTACTGATCCCATCTTTCAAGGAATCGATTCCCTTTTTTGAATGTACAAAAATTTGTAGAGCTCAGAATGTCTGGAAGCACGGGAGAACGTTCTTTTGCTGATATTATTATCAGTATTCGATACTGGGTCATTCATAGTATTACTATAACTTCCTTATTCATTGCGGGTTGGTTATTCGTTAGTACGAGTTTAGCTTACGACGTGTTTGGAAGTCCTCGGCCAAATGAGTATTTCATAGAGAACCGACAAGGTATTCCATTGATAACCGACCGTTTTGATTCTTTGGAACAACTTGATGAATTAGTAAATCCTTTTAGGAGGCCCTCAATGATCATAGATCGAACCTATCCAATTTTTACTGTGCAATGGTTGGCTGTTCACAGACTAGCTGTACCTACCATTTCTTTTTTGGGGTCAATATCAGTAATGCAGTTCATCCAACAATAAACCTAATTTGAATTATAGAGCTATGACACAATCAAACCCGAATGAACAAAATGTTGAATTGAATCATACTAGTCTATACTGGGGTTTATTACTAATTTTTGTACTTGTTGTTTTATTTTCCAATTATTCTTCAATTGAAAGAAAGAAAGAGAATAGTAGGGAATTATCTTATCCCATTTGGAAAGATATCATCCTCATAATTATCCATAATTATTTTTGTCTCTAGCATGACCATTTGGGAAAATGTGGAGGAAAGTAGGGGAAATGGTTGATACTACTGGAAGGATTTCTCTTTGCCTGGTTGGTACTGTAACTGGTATTCCTGTGATCAGTTTAATAGGTGTTTTCATTCATATTCTAGGTTAGGTTTATCTCTCTAGTAATCGGATAAACAGGATTGTAGACATGAAAGAGTAAGAAAAGAACTCAACGGGACCTTACCCTCCTTTGTCTAATTAGAGCGATAAGGTCTCGTTAAGTTCTTTTCTTACTCTTATATAGGAAGATTTTAATCTATTCCATAACATACAAATTGGCTAGTCAACATAATCCTTTGCTAAGATGTTTCAAACCACTCTATTCTTTTGTTTCTTAATAATGTTTATGAAGAATTGAATCTATTGATTGATTCATAGTCTTTGTTCTTCCTTTCCTCCATAATATTAACTCGTATGAAGAAACAAGAAAAGAGTAATCAATGGATTTTCTGAATAATACAATATTTATAGATTTCTACGCATGAGACATCCTGCAAATCATTTCTATACTAAACTACTATCATTTCTACAATAAACTACTAATAGAACTTACTCTATAAAACTCTATAATATAATTTGTTTGAATAATTTCTCTTGAATAATTTCTCTAAGTTAAAAGTTTAAGTTAATTGAAGAAGTTCTATTTGCTCAATCAATTATTCCCCTAATCCTTTCTCTCTTTTTGTTTGTCCACAACTTCCTATGAATCTAACCAAAAGAGTTCTGGTGGACCCGGAAAAGAAGGAATGGTAATCTTTGACAAACAGGAGAAAAATCATTATTATTTCGATATAAGATGACAGATTTTTCGCCCTTTCTTGTGTCAAATAGAAGAATCTTAAGACTAGTAATCCCTCCTAAAAAGATTTCTTTCTTTCATTTTTCCCATCCTTGATCAGTATTCTTTTTCTTTGTATATCTATTGTCTAAGAATAGGATACAAGTAATGAATTCCAGACATCCCGTAAAATGAAAAAAAAAGTATAAACAAAACAACTAAAAAGGTTTACAGATTTTTTGATCATACATAATTGTATGGATCAACAAAAATTGACGCTTTTTACCAACTTGATGTTAAGGAATCTCTGCACCTACAAATTCATTTTGTACAATTGAATCTTTTCAAACTATTTCTTTTTAAGAACAAAAAAACTTGTGCCAAAATAACAAATAAATATATAAATCATAGACCAAAATAGTTATCCATTAAGCGAAGGAAATAGTATTATAAGAAGCAAAAAGATTATGCTCCTATTGTTAAAAGAACGGACTAAAAGGGTCAGCTACCTAGCCAACTTTCCTAATTAAATATCATCACTGTATAGATTACTTTTATTGTGAAAAAAGCTATTACTCTATAATTGATGGGTAGAGCCAAAGAGTGTGAACTATACAAGTTCACAATACCATTCGGTTAAATAAAAGAAGAGGCTTCGGTGTATAGAGAGGATCTCACTGTTTAAGAAGTAACTAAAGAAATGATGGAACCCGCTATTTTTTTTTAGTATCATTATAATTTCTTATTTGCAGGTGATTCCTGGACGGAATAAAAAATTGTGGTTAGGAAGGTTATAGTAGCAAAAGCCATCGTTTTATATAATTGAATTATGCTAAGTACAAGTAAATGCTCTTACAGGTAAATGATCAAACATCAAAAGAGATAGATGAGCCAACTTGATATTTTGAGGCATTATCATACAAAGAAGAAATTTTGTATTTTTGTTACTTCATATGGTCGGGGCAAATCAAGCGGCTAAGCTAAGAAGTTTTAAACTTTCTATTACATATCCATTGAAATCAGCATTTCTGTGTTTCTACTTGAGCCATACGAGATGAAATTTTCATATACGGTTCTCAGAGGGTGAGTCCCTCAACCTTGGTTACCTATCTCAATAAAGTATAAGATTGGTTTGAGGAACGTCTTGAGATTCAGGTGATTACAGATGATATAACTAGTAAATATGTTCCTCCTCATATCAACATATTTTATTGTTTAGGGGGGATCACCTTTCTTTTTTAGTACAAGTAGCTACAGGTTTTGCTATGACTTTTTACTACCGTCTAATCGTTATAGAGGCTTTTTCCTCTGTTCAATACATAATGACTGAGGCCAACTTTGGTTGGTTAATCCGATCAATTTATCGATGGTCAGCAAGTATGATGGTTCTAATGATGATCTTGCATGTATTTCGTGTGTATCTTACAGGTGGATTTAAAAAACCCCATGAATTAACTTGGGTTACAGGTGTAGTTTTGGCTGTATTGACGACATCTTTTGGTGTAACTAGTTATTCCTTACCCTCGGGACCAAATTGGTTATGGGCAGCCTACTAGTAGAAAACTGAAATAACTAGTTATAGTAAGCATGTAAAAGAGCTAAATTAGATATGTTCTTTGTTAAATTAAATATTAAATTAAATATTAAATTAAATATTAAATTAAATATTAAATTAAATATTAAATTAAATATTAAATTAAATATTAAATTAAATATTAAATTAAATATTAAATTAAATATTAAATTAAATATTAAATTAAATATTAAATTAAATATTAAATTAAATATTAAATTAAATATTAAATTAAATATTAAATTAAATATTAAATTAAATATTAAATTAAATATTAAATTAAATATTAAATTAAATATTAAATTAAATATTAAATTAAATATTAAATTAAATATTAAATTAAATATTAAATTAAATATTAAATTAAATATTAAATTAAATATTAAATTAAATATTAAATTAAATATTAAATTAAATATTAAATTAAATATTAAATTAAATATTAAATTAAATATTAAATTAAATATTAAATTAAATATTAAATTAAATATTAAATTAAATATTAAATTAAATATTAAATTAAATATTAAATTAAATATTAAATTAAATATTAAATTAAATATTAAATTAAATATTAAATTAAATATTAAATTAAATATTAAATTAAATATTAAATTAAATATTAAATTAAATATTAAATTAAATATTAA
>CM017191.1:17138069-17178069 GCA_004837865.1 Musa balbisiana | reverse complement strand
ATTTGCTTGCATGATGATAAAACTTAAGATTATATTTATAATGTAATGATTTGAAACTTGTTAAATGCACTTCCCCTTTTTGTTGATGACAAAGGGGGAGAAGTTATGATGACAATCATACATGGGATGATATACTTAGATATTTTGATTATGCATGAGTTTATGTTGCATGCAATGATATGATAAATTGGTTATGTCAATATTCATGATGCATGCAATATTGATGTACTTTAATGTTTTAAAATATTACAAGATTTTTTGAATTCAAGAGTTCTATCAATTTGACATATTGATAGGGAGTTAAGGTTAACTTCGTTATCAATTAGTTGTCATCATCAAAAAGGGAGAGATTATTGAATCTCGGATTTTGATGATGAAACCAATTGATAATGTTTATGATTTGATCTACATTTTGAGTGATATAGGAAGCTTTGGTTAGGGTGAGATAATTAAAGCAGGAAGAATCATGTTGGGCCGGAGAGAAACATGTCAGAAGATTAGACGTCAAGCCGAAGGATCGGTCGATGTATCGGCAAAAGACTTCGGGCTATAGGTTCGGGCATCGGGCTAAGAAGAGCGAAAATTATGCTAAGAAAATCGGAGTTATGGAGGTCAACTGGCCGATTGGGCAATAAGCCGCAAGAGAGGATGATGCGTCAAAGATTCGGATGAAGTACTGATGAACTAATGATATGCCGGACAATATTTGATTAGCTTTATAATAATTATCTAAATCGAAGTAGGTTTTAAGTATGCAGGATTAACTATGATAGCGATCAAGGTATAAAGCAAAATGAAGTCTCGGAGTCAAGAACGAGATTTTGTTTAGAGTTCGAGAGTTTGTCGGAAGTCCGAACGCTTATCGGATGTTCTATTGGAATTGACTGAGAAGTCCAAGAGCTTGCCAAAGAAGCTCATCGGAACTCACCAAGAAGATCATTATGAAGTCCAGGAGCTTGTCGGGAGTCCATTGGAACATTGCCGATAGATCGTTGGAAGTTTGCCAAAAGCTCATCGGAAGAAACCTAGACTTACCGGACTTATTTAGCTTAGTGTATGCCTTAAAATTCATAATTAGCACATAATTGGGTTGAAATTGGGCCAACTCAATTATGGGCCAATTGGGCCCAAGTTTAGGCTATGTTGGGCCAAGTGAAAGGCCCAAACAGTGACTTAACAGGTAAAACCATCGGTGGCAAAATCTTCGAGACAGTGTCAAGCAGTGGTATCGCTAGACTGGGTGGTGGTACCACCCAGTGGCAGTATCAGGTGGTGGTACCGTCCAAACATAGCCTTTCAAGTGATGGTACCACCCAATGTCAGAAAGCACTAGTGGTGGTATCGCCAACACTAGCAATGGTACCGCCAGTATCTCAAAAATTGGGGATGAGACTCCTTTAGGCTCCATGTTTGAATCCATTTGAGGCCTATAAATTCTCCTCTCATCCCTACTCAGATACAACAACAACTGAGTACACAAATAGGGAAAAACACTATTGTAATCTTGAGAGTTCTCCTCCTCTAGCTTAAGTATTTAGAATTCTATTTAGGGAGGAGTAAATAGGGGTTGTAAAGGTTCTCTCCTAAACTTATCAAAAGGAGAATCAAGTTGTAAGGGGAGTTGATCTTTGCCCATTAAAGAAAGATCCACAATGAAAGCTAGTGGCCTCAATGGAGGAGGAATTTGAAGTGGATATAAGTCATAGCGAATGAACTACTATAAATCGATTTGTATTTCTTTTAAACAATTTATCTTTACTACAAACTACTTTAACTTCTTATTGCTTTCACTATGCTTCCTTATGCTTTTAAGTTAATATCTTTCCAAAACGGGTTTAATCAAAATAAGATTTTTGAACCAACGTAATTTTTATCCGGTGCACTAATTCACCCCCCTCCCCTCTTAGTGCCACTCTTAATCCTAAGATATGTATCATAAAATTATAACAATCTCAACATCAAGATTTCAAAATATAAATCAAAATTAATTAAAAAAGAAAGGATCTTATCTCTCCTCGACTATCATTTCCTTGATATCATCTCCTCGAAAAGTTCTCTCCTCAATCCACCTATTGTTAGGCTCGGTGAAAAATGAGGGAGGAATAGTCCCCTTTATATAGGAGAAGATGAGATCTTACCGAAAGGTAAGTAATAATTTAATTTAATTTTTAATTTATATTTATTTTACTTTCACACACAAAGAAAGAAATATAATATTTATTTTTTATAGTTCACACATGAAAATGGAATGTAAAATATTTACTTCCTAAAAATCAAATCATTTATTAGGAAATAAATCAATTAATAATTTGATTAATTAGTAGAATTTCTAACTTTTCCACATGATTAAGGAAACCAAATTTAATTATTTCCTTAACTATAGTACATAAATATAGAAGTTAATAATAAAGTAATACATCATTTGTAGTAATTAATTTATGTTCAGGGAAAAATTATCGGTGATTATATGGTCCTTAGACTTGAGACACCAAGGATATCTTGTATGAGTACTCCACTCTTTAATACCGAACTTATAGGTCTCGAAGTTTCAGATCTAGCACAACTAGTCATCGGGAATGGTAGCCAACTTTATGAGGGCTATCGAGTGTCGATAGAAGATCATCCGCTCTCGGTGTCATGAGAGGAATATCCCATATGTTCTTGCTCAGACAAATCCCTAGCTAGGGTCATTCGGATTGAGAGAGAAAGAGTTCTCCGAGAGAATCTGATTAAATCGAGACTCAAGGAGAAACCGTATGGGCCTGATAGTACCATGCCCAATATACGGTCTCTGGAGTATTAGATGGATGAGGGACTATAAATATATTGTAACTAAAGACAAATATATCCAATAGATTGGATTCCCTTGTATCGCTTGGGGACTACGGCGTAGTGATCTAGTACGTTCGTAGTTGATGAGTCAAGTGAGTAATTATGGAGATAATAATTCACTAAACCAAAAGGAGTTCTGACAGGTGTTACAACCAGCTCGATATTAGGCCTAGAGGGTCACACACATATGGTAGGCATTGCGATGAGTAGAGGTTCGGATATGAGATATATGTCGGAGCCTCAATCTTATTGGATATCTAATAAGCCCCTAAATTATTGGATCCTATGGATGAGATCCAATAAAAGTCAATGAGAGATTATTGGATAGAGATCCACTAATCTAAGAGGCTTGGATAGTTAGATGAAGATTCAATACCCAATAGGGCAAGATCCATTAGGGTTAAGTTGATAGGGGGCCTCTATAAATAGGAGGGAACCAAAGGTTTATAAGCTAGAGCTTCTCTTGGTTGTTATATACTATTCTCCTCTCCCCTTCTCCTAAAATAAAAGGTCTGGAGATTTGATGAGTGTCATCGTAGCCCTAATGTGTAGATCACCGCTAGCGAGAAAGACGCTTGACTTCCTTCATCCTCTCCTACAGATCTGTAGGAATTCAGGGATGTATGATCTCCCTAGGTAAAACACAATCTTTCATATATGTAGTTTTCGATTTTGTGGATTTTGTGCACCAATCTTCACATGACGACAAACATAATTTATGAGAAATTTGGAGATTTTTGTTTTCTATTCTTCCGCTATACATGTGATATCGCTCCTAGATTTCCCTACACTTATTACATCTATAATTCGTTACAGATTCTAACAAGGCCTAGGAGATTGATAAAGGATGAGATAGACCTCAAGATAGGCAATAGAGCAAGAGTTACTACTGTTGCTATCGGCGAGGTCACTTTACATCTGCCTAGTGGAGTTGCTATTGCATTAGATGTATGTTATTTTGTTCTTTCTATTATCAAAAATGTTATTTTCATTTCATGTTTAACCTTGAATGGTTATAAAATAGTTTTTGAGAATTATAGTTGTTTAATTATTAAGAATGATAAGATCATCACTAGAGGGACATTACATAATAGTTTGTTTATGATAGACACTGCTCCACATATCATGAATGTAAGTATATCCAAGAGAAAGCGAGATGAGATGAATAGTGCATATCTATAACATTATAGACTACGTTATATCCATGAGAGAAGGATTCGAAAATTGCTTAAGGATGAATACCCAGATCTATTCGACTATGAGTCATATGCAACTAGTGAGTCTTGCCTTCATGGAAAACTAACCAACTCTCTATTTAGTAGAATTAGAGAGAGCCATTGAGTTACTAGAACTCATACATAATACAGTCTCATGTCAACTCAGGCCATCGGTAATCACCCCTACTTCATTACTCTCGCTAATGATTTCTCTAGGTACAGACATGTGTGCTTGATGAAGTATAAGTCTGAAGCATTTAAGAAATTCAGAAAATATAAGAATGAAGTAGAGTACCAGATTGGAAAGAGTATTAAGACACTTCGTTCAGATCAAGAAGGTAAATACTTGAGTACGAAGTTCATGCAATTCTTGAAGGACCATGGGATTTTGTCCCAATGGATACCTTCTTATACACCATAACTCAATGGTGTATTAGAAATGAGGAATCACATGCTATTAGATATGGTATAGTCCATGATGAGTTTTGCTAACCTACCCATCTCATTTTGAGAATATACCCAAGAGACTACCACTTACCTTCTGAACAGAGTTCCATCTAAATCGGTAGTATCTACACCATATGAGGGAAGAAGCATGATCTTAAGGTTGTTAAGATTTGGGGCTGCGCTGCCCATGTTAAAAGACATGACCCGGATAATTTGAATCTAGGATAGAATGGTGTAAGTTCATGGGATAAGAAAACTTGTGGGTATTATTTCTATCACCTCAAAGATCAAAACATTTTTTTTGCTAAGAGATTAGTGTTTCTTAAAAAGGAACACATTCTTAGCGGAGATAGTGGGAGCATGATAGAGTTGAGCAAGGTTAGAGAACCTAGCTCAGGCATTATTTCAAAGATCGAATTTGTTTAGGTACCTAACACACAAGTTTCAACTTTGCGCAAATCTGGTAGAGTGCCACACCCTCCTGAGAGATATATAGAATATATCAGTGGTGAGGACACTCAGGATATTGATCCTTAGACCTTGAGGAGGCTATTATGAGTAGACTCCAGGAAGTGATAAGAAGCTATGAATTATAAGATGGAATCCATGTACTCCAATAAAGTTTAGAACCTTATTAATGCACCTGAGGGTATCGTACCTATCGATTACAAATAAATCTTAAAGAAAAAGATCAGAATAGATGAAAAAGTAGAGACCTATAAGGCAAAGCTAGTGGCTAAGGGGTATTATTAAAGGCAATGTATTAACTATGACAAAACTTTCGCACTTGTAGCTATGCTAAAATTCATCCAAATTCTATTGGTTATCGTAACACATTATAATTATGAGATCCAGCAGATGGACGTGAAAACCATTTTCCTCAATGGCAACCTCGAGGAGGAGATATATATGATACAGCCCAAAAGATTTATATCCAAGCAGAGTCTAGATAGGGTGTGCAAATTACTTAAGTCCATTTATGGACTAAAGCAAGCTTCCCGAAGTTGGAACATAGATTTGATAGATCTTATGATATTGTTAAGAACGAAGATAATCCTTATGTGTACAAGAAGGTAAGTGGGAGCACTATCACTTTCTTAGTATTATGCGGATGGCATCCTAATCATTAGGAATGATGTGGGAATACTCTCCATAGTAAAGGCGTTGCTATCTAGACACTTCTCCATAAAGGACTTAAGGGAAGCATCCTATATTTTGGGGATTCAGATATGTAGAGATAGATCCAAGAAGATGCTTGGCTTATCCCAGTCCAGATACATAAATATCATTATCAAAAGGTTTGGTATGAAAAATTTCAAGAGTGGTCTCATACCGATGAGACATGAAATTTTACTTTCTCGAAATATATCCTCAAAAACTTCTAAAGAAAGGGCAAACATAGATAGTATACCCTATGCCTCTACGATAGAGTCTATCATGTATGCTATACTAAGTATCAGGCTTGATATAGCACATGCTATGAGTGTCACAAGTAGGTATCAAGCAAATTCAGGCTTGGAGCACTGAAAAGCAGTAAAGTATATCTTTAAATACTTGAGGACTAAGGATATTTTACTAATATACAGAGGAGGTAGTCTCCAGGTTGAGGGCTACACAGACTCTGTTAGGATCAAGAGCACTAAGAGGGGGAGGGTTGAATTAGTGTAGCGGAAAACTTTCGACGATTTAAAACTGCGTTCGTATGATAAAAAATGATTTCGATGCGAAAGCCAATTCAGAAAGTTCTTTAACTTAAGATCAAGCGAAGTGCAGTTAAAGTAAAGCTATGTAGGCAATTTGTAGTTAAGATAGAGAATAGAATATAAATACAAACCGAGATTTAGAGTGGTTCGGTCAATCTTGACCTACATCCACTTTTGGCTTCCTCCTCCGATGAGGTCACCAACGTCCACTAGAGGCCTTCCTTCAATAGGTGAAGGCCAACCACCCTTTTACAGCTTCACTCCTTTTGACGGGCTTAGGAGACAACTCTTACAGATTTTTCACTCCTCTCTTGAATGATCAAAACTTGGAAGAAAAAAGGGAGAAGAACTTTTGCCCTTTACAACACTTTTGAGCTCTAAAAATCATAGAGTAAGATCAAGCTTTCGGTGCCCTTTCATACAGGAAAGGGTGGGGTATATATAGGCCCCAAACTAGTTTGAATTTGGAGCTCAAAAATTTCATATCCCGGATTTCCGGGGGTCCTGGCGGTACTACCGCTTGACAGAGCTCGGAGACCGAGCTCAGGCCGTACCATTGCTTGACAGGGGTGGTACCACTGCCCAGCCTCGCTCGAAGACCGAGCCCAAGCGATACCACCGCCTGACATGGGCGGTTCCACCGCCCAGCTTTCCTAGGAGATTAAGCTCCTGAGCGGTGCCATCGCTGGCTAGGAAATCTGGGTCTGAATGGGCTGATCCATTCGGCCCAATTTGGGTTTATCAAGGGCCCAATTGCCCCAAGATTAAGTTAATGGGATCACCTCCCATTTCTAACTTAATCATCATGCTAACTATGATATTTGTAAGACATTTACTACAACTTGCTCCGGTGCGTCAATCGCTTCTTCTGGCGAACTTCCGACGAACATCCGACGAACCCTCAGTGATGCTCCGGTGGACTTCCAACAAACTCCTAGACTTGCGATGATCCACTTAGCAAGTTCCGACGAGCTTCTTTGGTAAGCTCCTAGACTTCTCGGATTTGTTCCCGTAGAACCTCCGACGACCGTCTAGACTTCCGTCGAACTCTCGAACCCCTGACGTGATCATAGTCTTGACTCCGGCACAACTCCTGCTGCATGTCTTACTTTCATCATAGTTAATCCTACACACTTATCTCAATATATGGATTAGATAACAAATGACAATTGACTTCATCATCAAAATCTGAGATTCAACAGACTCGAGTTTCTAGTCCGATGTCGAGGATAGCAAATCAAATTCAGGATACTTATTCATCTTGAATAGGGCAATAATGAGCTAGAAGAGTTCCAAGCAAAATACTACTGTTGACTCGACCATAGAGGCAGAATACATTGTTGTGGCAGAAGCAGCAAAAGAGGAAGTCTGGATGAAGAAGTTCATCACGAATTTGAAAGTCGTATCGAGCAACGCAGAATTGATTCTCATATATTGCGACAACAATGGAGTGATTGCTCAAACAAAGAAACCTAGGTCTCATTAGAAGTCTAAACATGTTCTGAGGAGGTTTCACTTGATCAAAGAGATTGTGGCCCGTGGAGATGTAGTAGTGAAAAAAGTTTCATCCGAAAATAAAATTACAGATCCACTAACAAAGCCATTGACTCATTATATTTGTGTGTCATAAAGGTATGATAGGGATCAGACACATAAGTGATTAGCTTTAAGTTAAGTGGGAGATTATTAGTTATAGGTGCCCTACAAGCCAATCACGTGAATAATAACACATGTGACATGTTGTGATAATCTCTTTACTTATTATTACTGGCATTTTATCACATATTATCTGGAAGCATATTATGATATCCTTGGATCTATGCAATGGGAATCAGATTATGATAAGATCGCGATAATGAGACTAATTCGTCTTTAAACACGGACCCTAAATCATCTCGGTCACAGGTTACTCGAGAAAGATATCGAGATAACTGGATATATCAATGCACTATATACTCGTCCATATGATAGAGGTGGTTGGTCTCATAATCACTCGTGTGGGGACACTAGAGGTACAATGCAAGTGCTCATTAGAGAATGAGTTCGCTGATTGATCCACTTACGGAATACTGGATGGTTAATGATACCTGACGTCAAACAATGATTCCATAATCTCAGTTGTTTCTGGTCCTTAAACTTAAGATACCAAAGATGCCTTGTATGAGTACTCTATTCTTTGATGTCAAACTTACAAGTTTGAAAGTTCCAAATCTGGTACGGTTGGTTCTCGGGAATGATAACCAACCTTACGAAAGCAATTGAGTATCAATAGAGGATCATCTACTCTTAGTATCACGAGAGGAATATCTCATGTGTACTCGCTCAAACAAAATCCTTGGCTAGGGTCATTCGGATTGAGAGTTCTTTAGGAGAATCCAATTAGAACGAGACTCGAATAGGATTCCGTATAAGTTTGATATTACCATGCCCAATATACGGTCTCTAGGATATTAGATGGACGAGGGACTATATATACATAATAACTGAGGATAGATATGTCCGATAGATTAATTCTCCTATACCGTGTGGGGACTATGGTGTAGTGGCCTAGTATGTCCATAGTCAATGAGTCGAGTGAATTATTATGGAGATAATAATTCACTATATCAGAAGGAGTTCTAGCAGGATCGACTTATGGCCAACTCGGTATGGAGCCTAGAGGGTCACACATATGATGAATGTTGTGATGAGTGGAAATGTGGATATGAGATATCTATGAAGCCTCTAGTTTGAATCTTGTAGATAAGATCAAATTGGATAGAGATCTAATATCCAATAAGGATATGATCCACTAAGGGTTAAGCTAATTACACCTCTATAAATAGAAAGAACCTCACGGTTCATAGGCTAGAACTTCTGCTAGTCACCCCTCCTATTCTCCTCAGCCTCCTCTCCTCTTCCTTGGCTCTAGTAGCCTTATGGTGCATGTGGAGAGAGAGATCCCATAGCGATCTGATGAGTACGTGGAGAGGGAGATCCCACAGCATCTACTATGTGGATCATCGCTAGAGAGGAGTACGTGAGTTCTCCTTCATCCACTCCATCGGTTTTGAAAATTTCAAGGATATGCAATCTTCCTAGGTAACACTTCTAATATAATGTGTAGTTTTCGGTTTTACAATTTTTTCACACACCAATCGTCACACAATGATCAAGTACTTGACTTTAGGAAGTTTGATTTTGTTTTTATTTTTCGTTGTGTATGAGATATCGATCCACATTTTCCCAACAAGGAGATTGTATATCCCTATTAAATCCTAGATCTATAGGAGTAGATAAAGGAGGTCAACTATCCTCCTCTCTAGCGATGATCTATATGATAAATGTGTTAGAAAATTTGGGGCAGCATCACATGCGTAGCGGAAGAATATAAAACAAAATACTATAATATTTCATAGAAAAGGTTTCAGCATCGTGTGAAAATTAGTGGGCAAAAATCATAAAATTAAAAACTATCCATATGTAAAAGATATATTATATAGAGAGATCGTATATCCTTAAAGTCCTACAGATCTTTGGGAGAGGATGAAGGAGGTCAACTATCCTCGTTTCTAGCGATGATCCACATAACAAGAGATGCGAAGATGCTCCTCAAGTCACTACATAATCCTCATTTTTATATATATCAAACGATCAAGAAGGGGCCAGCCCTTCTTATTGTCCACATGCCTTAAATAAGGGTTGTCGGTTGAGAATGAGAGAGAGAAAGGAGTATAGGAAGTGGCAGCCAAAAAGGGTCTAGCCTATGGCCCTTTAGTTCTCTCCTATTTATAAAGGCCCCCTTGTCAACTTAACCCTAATGGATCCTATCCTATTGGGTACGAGATCTTTATCCAAATACCCAAACCTCTTGGATTAGTGGATCTCTACTCAATAATATGTCATTGGCACTTATTAGATCTTATCCATAAGATCCAATAATTTAGGGGCTTATTGGATATCCAATAAGATAGGGGCTCTAATGCATATCTCATATCCAAACATTTACTCATCGCAACACATATCATATGTGTATGACCCTCTAGGCCTAACATCAAGCTGGTCATGAGTCATACCTATCAAAACTTTTTCTAACTTAGTGAATTATTATCTCCATAATAATTCACTCGACTCATCGACTACAAATGTACTATGCCACTATGCCACAGTCCATAGACGATATAAGGGAATACAATCCATTGGACCCGTTTGTCCTCAGTTACCGTATATCTATAATCCTTCATCCATCTAATATCTCAAAGACCGTGTATCGAGTATGGTGCTATCAAACCCATGTAGAATTTGCTCAAGTCTCGATATAATCGGATTCTCCCATAGAACTCTTTTTCTTTCAATTTGAATGACCCTAGTCATGGATTTGCTTGCGCAAGAACATATAGAATATTCCTCTCATAACACTAAGAGCGGATAATCCTCTATCGATACTCAATAGCCCTTGTAAGGTTGGCTGCCATCCTTGAAAATCGACTGTGCTAAATCTGAAACTTCCAAACCTATAACTCTAGTATCAAAGAGTAGAGTACTCATATAGGATATTCTTGGTGTCTCCAACCTAAAGACCAGATACACCATTAGGATGACGAAATCACTATTTGACAATGAAATATCATCAACCATCCAACATTTTATAAATGAATCGATTAATGAACTCATTTTTCAATAAGCACCTGCACTATATCCTTAGTGTCCCCATACAAGTAACTATGAGACCAGTCGTCTCTGTCATATGAATGAGTATACAATATACCAGTTTATCCGATTATCTTTATGTCCTTCTTAAACAACTTATGACTAGAATTATTTAAGTTCTATGTTTAAAGAAGAATCGGTTTCATTATCGTGATCTCATCATGATTCGATTTCCATTACATAGATCCATAAATATCACAATATATGTAACAAGCAATATAAAGTAAAAAATATATCAAATAAATAATAATAAGTATAAAAACTACATAGCATATCACATATGTCATAATTCACATGATTAACTTGTATGACACCTATAAAAATATTTGTAATCCTAAAACCCGAGATAGAAATGGATGATATCTAATATCATAGTTGCAGTCCATGGTTTTGATGTCACTTGATGATCAACCCTCCAGAAGAACGAGAAGCATCTCATGATCAAATGCATTATTGGTGTTAAGCGAAAAGTGAAAGTTAAAACCAAAAAAGGAAAAAAAATTATTAAAAAAATGATTTCACAAGGTTTTCAGAAAATAATACAAGCATTAGGCCCACCCTAACACATGCAAGCTATTTATGTTCAACATGGATACTGCACATAAATGGCCTCCACACCAGTAACTTGAATGGAATTTCTTCATTGTCCTGTTGAAAGATCAATCGATCCACAACTATGCATACATTTGATGCAAAGCCAATTTTCCACACCAGTTATAATAATACAATTATGCATACATTTATAATAACACAACTATGTACATGTGACTTCATAATAATACAAGCATTTGGCCCACCCTAACACATGCAAGCTATTTATGTTCAACATGGATACTGCATATAAATGGCCTCCACACCAGTAACTGATATGGAATTTCTTCACTGTCCTGTTGAAAGATCAATCGATCCACATCTATGCATACATTTGATGCAAAGCCAATTTTCCAAGAATGAATGTGACTTTATAAGCCACATTCATTCTTTGACACTGCTAGTGTCGTACTGGAATCATTTACCCGTTGCAAAATGTTCAGGATATGGTATTTACCATGTTCAGGTACACTGCTGGATATCTACAAGTGCGATCTTGGAAGATCAAGCATGACATGGCCTCCCAATGATAGATAACAATCCTTCCAAGTAAATCAACTAAAAAGAAAAGCAAAATCAACACCAATAGCTAAAGATTTTCAATCATCTCTACAAGGATTGGTTCAGAGAATATTTTTCATCATTTCATCTCTTATGACAATGAACTTTCCCGTCTCGAAAAGATGAATTTATGGGAGGGATTACACTACTAGCTTTGAATCTAGTGCTGCTGCAACGCTGGCCTGTCCTTGTTCCTGGTTGCAATGCATAATCAGTGACAGTCCCATTAAAAATTGGTTTAAATTGGCAGCATTTTCGGTATATGCTTTACCTCCATTCCCCATTTAATATAATCTGGCGACTCCCATGCCTTGTACTCATCAACCAAGCTTTCTATTATTTCTCGAGATTCGTCAAATTCAGAAAGATCATTATCCTGTTGAGGACAGCTCAAACAACAAGTCTGATTCAATAAAGTGATCAATTTTATTGCATATAGAAGTTTTTGGCAAACATTCTTGCACAAGTCCCATATAAATTTTGGCCAAAAAATAATTAGCGAACATCGGGAACTTCCTATAGTTGTCGAAGAAAGCTTGTGTTTTCCTTGGCTTTTCATACTGGCCCAGGTACTTGCTGAAAAGGTGTCGAATGCTAGTATGATTTGCCAGCATTAAACCACTTACCTACATGAATTTACAATAAGATTAATTCAGAACACACCTTCATACAAATTATACATACTTCCACATATATCCATAACGAGAGATTGTGTTGAGCTAGAATCCCAGCAGGGGAATTGAGGTCTCAATCCTATCACCTCAAGACCAATCCAAGACTGCAAACCAAAGGTTAGCTTCTCAATCTTTTTTGATATAGTCTAAAATTTCAATCAAATGGAAAAAAGAGCAATTTCAATGTCATAAGACATGTTTTGTGTTCTAATTGTAAATATGATAGAAGTATCAAATCAAACTAAATTTTGGTATGTATTCATCTAATAATATTTAGATCAGAATCAATCCTTTGTATCATTAGTTAAAATAACCAATATAATCCTTTTATGCACATATTCTTTATATGCCATTGACAAGCAACAAAAATATATCCAAATCACATCAAATTTGGTTCTTAATATTTTGCAACTGTTGAACAGTATCTGTCTTCGATAAGGAGGCGATAGAACTGATTTTGAGGTAAAAGAACAGAGGATCCTTCCAGTATGATTGTAGCTCAACTCGTGTGCGTGTGTATGCGTGTGTGTGTGTGTGTGTGTATGTATATATATATATATATATATATATATATATATATATGGGAAAGGGACTTCACAGCGTGCAAGGAGTTTTACCGTGAGTAGTTTGAATATATGGTGATTTTCTAGACAATGCAACCTGCAAATTGTCATGATTAAAGTCAGACCAAGAAGAACCAACAACCAACTTGAACATAATTGTGTCATCCTGACCTGAATGCTAGCTGGTCCCCACTCAATAAAATTAACTAGCTTTCTTTCACGTATCCTCTGCAAGCTTTCATGTACCTGAAATAAAAGCATAGAAGGTCATCAAAGAAAAATTGTTGAAGCTAAAAAAAGACGAAATACATCAAGCCATTATAGTGACATTAATAATTGTCATAAATAACTAATATAAATAACTGATGTTATTTAAAATTCAAAGAATAGCACTCCTAAGGTAATTGCAAGACATGGACTATTTATTTGTGAAAATAGTTATGTTCTCTGACATTAGTTGGCTGAAGGTAACCTAGGAAAACAATATTTCTGGTATGTATGCAGAGCAAATATACTGTGCTTGGTAAAACCAATTAAATAAGATGTTTCCTCATGTCAATATGGGTAATTTACCAAATATTCAGGTCTCTAGATACAAATAAAACTGGACACACAGCCGTATTCATATCCAAAAGAATTAGGGTAGACATCTGTTGACGACATACTAATGCAACTTTATCTAGCTTCCACCTGACATTGAAATGTATTCAGCTGGTTATTATCTGATCCACTTTCACTAGTAATAAATCTGATATGAAAATCATCAATATTACTTGCATCAGCAAATAACAATGATTATTCAAATGAAGACTGACATGATTCAAGCATATGGAGGGGCACAAGTACTTTTGCATAGTTCATATTGAGATGAGGATGGAACCCAAACTAGATTTGTATCAATACTCAAAAAGTCAGCATTGAAAATTAAGGATATGAATATCGATATTAAGGACACTGAAGATATGACCATAGAAATGGTTGAATGAATGAATTACTGACCATGAAGGCCATAGAAGGCAAGAATGGTTTCAAACAAGTATTTTCCAGCCCACTTTCAGCCATATGCATGAGTGTTCACCACAATTGTGTATAATACTCATTAAGAAAGTAGAACAGAAAACATCAATACTTCTGCTACATGAACTCTCAAAGTTATATCAGATGCAACATAATCATCAACCTCCTCTCAAACAAGCATTACCTGTGTAGGGTCCACATCTCCTTGAATGATGTTCAATATGGATATGTATTTCGCTTGGCTAGCTTCTTTTGTACGGGCATAAGAAGACACCATGATATTTTTTGTCTGTGGAATAGCAAAGAGTTGATATATTAAACAACAGAGATGGTAAAGGTGCTTCAAAAGGTGGAGGTGGCACTCACTTGCAAAAGTCTTCTCATCACATCTAGCACAGTGGTCTTACGAATCATATTAACCTACCAAGTGCAAACAAGAAAGTCTCACACCAAAAAGATTTAAATTAAATAAAAGCACAGAATGTCCAATTATCATTTCAATAATAATTATTTTCTATGATAAGTTTGAATGGGAAAACTAACATGTGACAACAATATGAACTGTAATTTCTTTTCTATGAGCCAACTAAGTCCAGAAATGGTAGTTTATTTCAAGGATCTCAATATATCATAAGAGTGTAGTCAGAAGCATCATCTAGAACATCATCAGTACAAGGTATCACCCCTTTTTCTAAAAATGGTATATGCTAAGCCAAAAGAAAAGTATGACATGTCAGGACAAATTTACCCTTATGAAAAAATAAGCAATCAAACTGCAAAAAAATTAGTGAAATTTATCCTTAAAATCAAACTATACTGTGAAAAGAAAATAACCAAATCATCATATTAAAAATGATTAGCATTGTAAAAATGGAAACCCAAATAAACCAATTTTTTTATTTCCACATATTTTTCTTGTGACTTCATGCCCTAATTCACTGATTATACAATCTCTAGAAGGCAGTTGATCCAATCAAATGAGCATCATCTCGAAACCAGGTTAATGTTATGTGAACCAATAGATGATTGACAATTGAGATTTATTCCTGTAGTGTCATCAGCACAATTAGTGAATCTAGAGAAAGGGTTTGGGTATCTAGGCCCACTACATTGTTAAAAAACTGTGGCTTCAATTATCAAATATTTGTTAGGATGATTAGTATACCATGCCATTCGACTATATTATTCCCAGATTACAAGCAGAGTCCCAAAAGTAATTGTCAAACCTGCCGTTCCACCGTAAGTGGTGTATATCCTGTCAATTAGAAAATGGCACCTTGGAGTTGGAATAAGTGAGGCTAGAAGGCCAACCAAATCATTGTTCATGTATCCTGGGTAGCGTAGAGTGGTTTACTTGCAGACATTACTGTTGAGTGCCGTATTGTCCAGAACAACAACACAATCAGCATTCAGTGTCAACCTCTTCAGAGTCAAGAGTGAGTTGTAGGGTTGCACGACCACATCACTAGTTTCCATTTGATTGGGAAATACACTGTATATCTGCACAAGTTTTTTGCTGTAATGGTCACATTTAGAGTCTCCAATAGATATGAACCCATACCTGCACTAGACAAAGTTACATGAAAGAAAAGAGAGTTTAGGAGGTACATTGAGATAGTGACCATCATAACAGAATGAGGAAATTCCATAATGACAATGGCAGAAATCAACCATATTGACAAATTACCACCTAGCATGGCAGGCACAAATAATGAATCAGATAGGAAGGCATGAAAAGCAATTTCCTCTTTAACAGAAAGTGTGTAAAGAAAGGATTTCAGCACTGATTGAGATTCAAAAACCAACAGTAAGATTATCATGAAAACCAACAAAACATTGCTTAGCGTCTATTTCCCATGGTAGACAGCAGCTAAATTCCCACAGGGACTCCTGGCAGGCCAACTAGTGGAAGCACCATGCAGAACTCAGTAGACCTTTACATGCGGAAATGTTCACCTAAAATTCTTAAAACCATGGATTCTCAAATTCCATGGAGAACCACATCCAAAACTGTATCCATTATCTGGAAGTTGGACCCTTATCCAATTCTTTAATATGCTATTACAGTGACAAATACAATAATAATACAAGAAGTGGACTTTTGTGATCCTCAACTTATCAAATTATGTTCTAATATTTCACATTCCCATAATTTTAAACATAAGTACCAATTTTTAATATTTTCTTATATGTGTTCCATATCTCCATTTTATCTAGTTGAATTGGTCACTCGGATATGTTCCTATGTCAGATTCGTGTCCGTTCATGTATGGCTTTAGACTAATCATGCAGGGTAAAGGGTTTATTTATGACAAATGGTGCGATCCAAAAGAGTATGGTCATCCAATTAGGTTTAAGCTCCTAGAATTTTGAGAAACAGGCAAGAGCTAAAATACATTTGTTTAGCATCATTCATTGTTTAACAATCTTTAGTAGGTCTCAACAAAATGCAGCACTAATATTTATTTCTCACATGATATATTATGTTCATCCTCAGTGGCTTTAAAGATTGCTATGTCAGTCTTTCTACCCTCATCAAACACCAGAAGCAAAATGAGCAGAATGGAACAGGAAAAAGTAAAGTTAAATCTGTTCCAAGTAAATGTGAACTTAGGACAAGCAGTGGTGTGATCTTGGAATTATGAAGTGATTGTGTGATGTAAAAAGGACAAATAAATGCAGCATTGACAAACAATCATATCAGGTCTCGGAATTACGCATTGTAAATCAAAAAAGAAGTTGGCTAAGCATTAATGTGCATGTTCTTCAGCTAATATATGCAAGAAATATTGAAGAACTCCAAAACACACAGCATCACAACATTGTCCAAAAAAGTTGCTTATGATCCTTGCTCATATGTAGAATTTGAAATTTTGAATTTAGAATGCCGATTGGAAAGTGAAGAAAATCAGTATTTCATTCAGAGGCACAAAAAAGATCTGCAAACATTATCTACATGCTAAAAAGGACTGCTTAAGCAAGCACTGAAGATTGTAATCCAGATATCATAAAAATGAGGCAAAGAGAAAGTCCAACACCTGAACCAGTTCCACCAGCAATTGAGTGGCATAGAACAAAACCTTCAAGGCTATCACTTCCATCTGCTTCTCTATCAACCATGTCCATGATATCATCTACAACTTGCACACCCTAGTTTAACATCATTTTATAGGAAATAAACATTATGGACATGATTAATTTATATAAGTTTTAAGAACTACTAATACAACCAACAAAAGTACATCTCATATATTTTTGTTAATTGTAAAATATGATTCCTGGTATCTCTCTTTAAGTAAACGTAGACAAGTTCTACCTAGTGCATTTCATTAAAATGTTCAACATCCAACAAATTGTAAGCAGCCAAAGCACGTAGCAAGCTTTCATCGAGAACAGGATGTTCTAGGGTATTAAAAATTGGAACAAGAAATTTATGATAAAGAAATTGTTTCGATAGGAAGATTGAAGTACTTAATACAGTTATTAGTTGCAAGTTTAAAGATTAACAAGTGACAGGCAAATTGTGACTGCAGAATGCAACGGGTATCTTACACTACAAAATTTAATTTATAAACTGTTTCTCTTTTTCTGAATATAATTCCTACGCACATCAATAATCTCACAAGTTCTAGTCTTTTGTTAAAAGAACAAACTGATTGTTTTCTTAAAAGTCAAAAGTTCTATAGTTAGCATGTCTAATTGCATTGTTTCTTACCATTCAACTGAGGGAATGATGAGATAAATTTGCATGTGGTTGCATTGTCTTATACAATAAGTCCATTCATATAAATTATTCAGGGTGGGGGCAAATGTTACAAAAAATTAAGGCTGTTGTAAGCATGATACTGTTTAACAGAAAATGTGCAGTTGTTATATGGAATCAACCAGAAGATGTGGTGCCCAATTAATCTACATCAACATCGCATTGGCAGTTATATGGTCATCGACAATACAAGCAAAACAATCACAGAAAAGACCAAAATAATCTGTTAATATCATAATATACCTGGTGATATCCACTAGCCCAGTTGTTTCCAGCACCGCCTCCATGTTCTGAGACAAAAATGTTTTCATGATTGTAAAGGTTTCTGTATTCACTATTTTGAATGCCATTGATAACCCTTGGTTCTAGGTCCATTAGAAGAGCTCTCGGTATGTAATGTTGATCATCAGCTTGATAGAAGAAGACATCCTTTCTGTCACCACCCTGCTGCAAGTAAATGAATAGTTACTGTGTTTAATGAATCACATAGTTACACAAGATAAAATGATTCACCCCAATGGATCTGGTCTGCATGTGACTCTACCATCATAGTGCTTCACATTTTAAGAAGCCCAGTAAGCCCTACACTCCAAGGACCAAGGAGTAAGAAACTTTACAGGGGACCAATTACTCACAAACTTATATCCAGATTCTTTATAACAAAAAACTAAGCAAACAGAGAAACTCAAAGAAGAATGAACAAGTTTTCACAAATAACTTCAGACTACATATTGGAAATAGATCCAGTAGAATCAGGTACAAGGTTCTTAATCCATTGTTAATCAATCAGACTTCTAGATCTAATGAACTAAAGTTGCAGGAAAGGGTCTTAGTTAGCAGGGTTTCTTAAGCAGACTTCCGTATCTGATTAAACTTTAATTGCAGGCAAGGATTGTGAATAGCAGGTCAATTACACTTCTTTAACTTTATAAGAGAATTCATTCATACAATACAATGTGTAACTTTACTTTTCATAACAAGGAAGCCATAGTTATTATTGGTGAAGTATTTCAATAGGAAATCATTAAACTATCTTTCCATGCACAAGTGCTCAGAATGAAAAGAGCTTAAGAAACCTCTTAGAATGAAACCCAAAGTTGATAAACGATCAACTTGCCGCAACTCGAGGATTGTCGGTACTGATCAGCACTGGATTCCAGTGAGCTAGCTAACTAAGATGGTATGCCTGTATAGCCAAAAATCCAAGCATAACAACACAGAATGAAAAATAAAGAAAAATTACAAAGTGAAAAGGGTTCGCAGAAAGGAAGATCCTCAGGCAGAGAAGTTTTTCACAATTGTTTATGCTGCCTAGTCCTAAACTCTAGGGAACCAATAATCTTCCTTTTTCTTACATTTCTAGTAGGACAAAAATCAGAATAAGAATGTTCCATTGCATCAGAAAAAGTAAAATAATTGCAACAGGCAACTCTCAACATTGTATCCAAACTCAAGATAGTGCAAGCCAAAGATCAAGGGCTTTGCATGAAAAGGCCCATATATGGGCAATCAAACACTGGATGAAATAATAGGGATATGAGCCAGAATTTTAACTTCTGACGTGCTCTGGTACCATGATAAGATCTTTAGCTGGATCAACACTTATCCCAAAAGTTCTGTCAAGAAAGGATTCAAATTTATATTTAACCCTAGCATCGCTCCTAACGTGTAAGTGCTTTGGTAAAAGTTATGGTACTCATAGACGATCGTCAAAATCCAATAGCAAAATAATTTCCTCTACATCCCCCATATAAAATGTATGAAAATCCAGCATCAACTGGTTTTCCAAGAGTACATGTCACTGGAACTGACAGCACGGGTCAAGCAAGTATCTAGAAACATCGACCGATTTCAGCTGGAAGGATCTGATGTACGCTCGAGACAAAATCCAAGAACGTCCTCGATCAAAACCCAACTAGTAATTAATGGCTACAAGAACCGAACCTTCTGCACAAATTGATCGACGAGATCGGAGTCCGGACGGCAAATATGCAATCTAACAGAAAGTCGCTTCCGGATAGGGCAAGTTCAACGAGGCTACACAAGAGAAGCCGGGAAAGAAGGGACGGGGGGACGAGCCTGAGTGGCGAAATCTTCGAGGAGGCCGTCCTTGCCGATTCCGTGCCCGAGGCAGAGCTGCTTCCAGAACTCCATCCCGATCTGGTTGCCGCATTGCCCCATCTGGATGGTGATGATCTCTGCGACAGGGACAGCGAGTGTTGGGGTTCCTTCTTCCGCGGCGTCTGATGTGTTCTTTCTTCCGACTCCTCGTCGCCCTCTTGCTCGCGATGCGGAGGACGAAAAAGGGCTTCGAAATGCAGAACGGGGGAAATGGCGAAGGCAGTAAAGGTTTAAAGAGCAAGAGTTGGTATCGGGTCGGTCCAGTCTGGATTTTCTCTCCCACCGTAAATAACGGAAAAAGGGGCAAAATTCGAAATTTCGGACAAACTCCAATCATTTTCCAATAATTAATATTATAAAACACTTTGGGCGAATTGACGGAAAAAGTTAAATTTAAAAATTTTTCGAAGAGTACCTATAATAATGTGAAAAATCATTTTACCTTATCTCCATTAAATTTATCCTCACTCCTCACCTTCTCCTTATATCGTCTTTGTCATCACCCCTATTGTCGGCAGCACCTTCATCGGCAGCATCACTAGCATGGGCATGAAGGTGGATGTTGATACTAGCTCTAGTCGTTCTCGTTGGACCTACAAGATTAACTCACATGCGAAAAAATAAAATGATTAAGAAAAAAGATGGGAGAAAGATTTGACAGCCTACACATGAAGATGTGGATAGTGGTGGGGTAGAGAACGACGCTTAGAATGATGGAGGCCGATGGGAGTATGATCATTTAAAAAAGATATTATCCAAAAAAAATTTAAAGTTAAAGCGTTCCAAAATTTCTAAACTTAAGATTTTTTTATCGAGAATTCACGTACACATATATATCAATAAAATTTTAAAAATATTTTATTTTCAACTTTTTCTATAATATCAAAAAAAATTCATGTGTTTTATATTAAGATCGGAGCGGCACTAAGAGAGGGGGGGTGAATTAGTGCAGCGGATTAAAACATCGGTTTTGGAAAATCTTTCGTACGATAAAAACCGAACTCGGAAGTGTTTAACTTGAAAGCGTGTTCGTAAAGGTGTGCAGCAAAAGTAATGAGGAAGTAAAGCACGTATGAAGGTTTACAGTAAGGTAAATAGCAATAAGTAAATGCAAATCAGAGAACACGCCAATTTTAAAGTGGTTCGATTAAAATGACCTACATCCACTTGCGAAGCCTTCTTCGATGAGGCTCCCGACTTCCACTAGCAAATCACTTTGAAGGGGAAGGATAAATACCCCTCTAACAACTTTTTACAAGTGGTTCACACTCTTACAAATTTTCAACGAGAAAGAAGGAGGTGAACACTCGAGCAATGGAAAACAAGACTTGCTAAAGACTTTGATAAGGCTTTTTTCTCAATCTATTGCTTCTCAAAGTTGTATTCTCTGCTGAGAATTGAGAGGTATTTATAGGTCATAAGAGGATTCAAATTTGGGCTCCAAATTTTGAATTCTCTTGGGTTTCCGAGGCTAGCGGTGCCACCGCCTATCAATGTCATACTGATCAGTGACTGGCGGTGCCACCGCTTGTCGGTGGTGGTGCTACCGCTTGTCGATTTCCACATTGACAGTGTTCTGACGGTGCCATCGCCGGAACTCTCGGGTTCTGGGCGGTGCCACTGCCCGAACTCTCGGGTGCTGGGCGGTGCCACCGCCCAGTCTGGCAGTACCACGGCCTTATCCTCGGGCTATGGGCGGTGCCACCGCCTACACTATTTTAGCTCACTAGTTGGGCTCCAAACTTGGCCCAAACCAGTTCGAACTTGGGCCCAATTGGCCCCTACTTGGGTTATAAGATTAACACATAATCCTAACCCTAATTAACATGCTAACTACGAATTTAAAGACATTTCCTAAGCTATTACAAAGTCTGCAAGTCAAGACTTCTTCCGGCGAACTTCCGACGGTCTTCCGATAAACTCTCGGAAACCATTCTGCGGACTCTCGGCAAGCTCATAGACTTCACGATTTGATCTTAGCGAGTTCCGACGAGCTTCTTCGGCAAGCTACGATCTTTCTCGGCAAGCTCCGCGAACTTCCGATGTACCTTCTGGCGAGCTTCCGAAAACCCTTCGGCAAGCTCCCTACTCATTCTCAGCTTGTTCCGACAACATTCCCGATGAACCTTCGGACTTCCGTCGGACTCTCGAACTCCCAACGAATCCTTCACGCTTGATTCTGGCACTTTGTTTCGCTTTATGTCTTCATCGTTATCGTAGTTAATCCTGCATACACAAGCCAAAACTCTACTCCGATCTAAACAATTATTACAACGCGAATTGACATTCTGTTGCCCAACACGTCATTGGTTGCCGCTTCGTCCGATTCTTCAGGCATCGTCCTCTCTTGCAGCTTATTGCCCAATCGGTGGTTGACCTCTGCAACCCCAATATCCTTGGTGCAATTCTGCTCTCCTTGGCCTGATGTCCGACGTCCGAAGCGTTCTGCCATCTAATATCCTGACGTGATCTCCTCCAGCGCAACGTCAATTCCTCCTGCGTCAACTGTCTAATCCTGATCGAGTAGACCTGTATCACTCAAAATGCAGTTAAACATCTAAACATAATCAAGTAGTTTCATCATCAAAATCCGAGATTCAACAATCTCCCCCTTTTTGATGATGACAACTAATTGATGACTACTGGAGTTAACCTTAACTCCCCGGAGTTTAACCAAACTCCCCCTATCAATATGTCATTGATAGAACACTTGGATTATCCCAAATCCAAGCAACATTCATCACATGTTATGAAAAACATTTAAACCATCATGCAAATATATATAAAATATTTAATTAAATGCATGAAGTCATCAATATACTTCTCCCCCTATGTCATCAACAAAAGGAGAAGTAGCTTTAGCTATTTTAAAAGATATTCAAGTTTTTGTAACATGAAGTTAGATTTTCATCACAACATATAAGCACAAAAGCATAGTAAGATTCTTAAGTTCAATCATGGCAATTCAACACTTGCTTCTTATGCAAGATTGCACTTTGCTTTTGTTTGCATGTTCTAACTAGCAAAAGCTTTCTCCCCTTTGTTTTTGTCGAAAAGAAGGGAAGAGTACAAGCTAACCAGCATTTGCCTTGAGCTAGCAATCTTTCTCCCCTATGTCATTACCGAAAAGAAGGAGAGGAACCAAATCATCATATATTTTCAAAACATATAAACTCATCATTATATGCAATATTTCAAATCATCATTCATATCATTTCAATCATTCTTTCAATCATCACTATAACTCATCATGCACAAAATGTAAAATCATCTAACATGATACAAACATTTATTTTCAAAATATTTATCACTATTTTCATGTATGATAATAAAGTATTCATGATACCGAACATTAAGTCAACAATGATTCATTTTATCAAATCTCTTCTTTTTATAAATAACAAAAATTATAGGTATACAAAAAAGAGATTGTGATTTAAAAAAAATCTCAAGTAGTAAATCCAAGAAGTCAAGATCATATTTCGAATACAAACTCATTCAAATTCAAATCGTCAAATTCATCAAAATCTCAACATTACTTTCAAGAGATTCAAAATGGTATACATAGATTTATCATAAAGCAAATTAATTTTCAATCATCACATAAGGCATTTAAAGAATTTTTGAAACATAGGAGAATGATTAATTTAAGCATGCAATGTTTCAATCAAATTCAAGTCATGAATACCAATACTTTTATATTGTGAGTATCAATTCATGAATACCAAAATATATTATTTGTGATTCCAATTTTGCAAGATCAAGATTATGATTTAGATAAAACTCATTCAAATCAAATCGTTAACTTGAAATTCATAATCAAGTCATCAAAATCAATTTTGAGATTCACAAAATATCATGAAATCATTAATCTTGATCAGATGGGAAAAGCATTTTTTAAGTGATTATTTTCATCTAAGCATGCCTTAGTCATTATATGCCAAATCAAGATAAGCATGAAAGTTCAAGACGTAAAGGTAAAATCTTATAAAACAACTCATCAAGCAAGATTTTAAACATCTATTTTCAAGCCAAAGTAAGTCAAGGATTCAATTATCTCATGTCATGAATTCCAATAGGCATCTCAAATTATCAACATCACATTAAAAAGATATTTCAAAAAGATATATCGATAAGTGATTCATTTGTATCATTTCATTCATTCGGAAGATTCTCCTCTTTGGTAAATAAATCTAGGAGAACAAAATGAATTAAGGGAGATATAACATGATTGAAGCATTGAACATGATTCATATTTAAAATATGTCTCATGTCATAAGTATGAATCAAGCATTTGTGAAATCCAAAATCATCCTCAAAGTCATGTTCAATAAATTCATATATGACAAGCATAGATTTATTGAAAAGTCGATAAGATAGAGGATTGCATTTCGTTTTTATAAATTTATATTCATGTGATTTGCTTTTTATAAGCATGCCTTTACCTTTAATAAAACAAGTGTCAACATTTAAGACGGAAAGGTAAATTTCGTAAAACAAATCATCAAGCATGATTCCATGATAACATCCTTTTAATATCTTGATATTCATTATCAAGTATGATTTCAAAAAGTATGTTCAAGAGAAATCATTAAGACCAAATGCATGATACACTCATTTATTTTCAAAATATTCATCATGTTTATTTTCATGAGATTCACAAGATTGGTAAAATAAATTCATTAATCTCAATAGGATAGAAAATTCATTTCCATTTCATACAATTGATTTCATGTGAGGGTATTCAAGTCTTTTGTGAAAACATGTATCATCATTTAAAATCGAAACATAAGTTTCGTCATGAAACCGTCAAGACCAAACACATCATGATATCACATCTATCATCAAAAGACTATTAAGAAATTCATACATAGATGTATATGCACTATGTCATCTTAATATGTCATGAGAATATCATCTTAATTCGTCATAAAAATGATTAGACCAAAAATATGTTAATCTAAAATGAGAGTTTCAAATCAACATTTACTTCAAAAACTCATGCATGACATAAAATCATCAAGATACACATGCATGGATTAATCCTAAGCATTATCACATATCATATAATTATCATCCCTAATGTTGCATATATCATTCAATATTTCAAAACATAACATGCATGAAACCTTAGCAATATACTTTTCATGATCAAATTTTTTAATTTTTCAAAGATGCTAAAAAGAAAAACATGATATAATTTTTGAAAAATAATTTTTTATTTCCTATTCCTACTATCTAAATTAAGCACTTATGAAAAACTTCAAGTAATTTCAAAATAATTCAAGAGAGTTGAGTTACTTACCTTGTAATCGAAGCCCATCAAAGCCCAATTCGCCGTTTCACCTTTGGAAGTTCTTGATTTATCCTTGGTTGCCTTCCTCTTCTTTGGCCTCTTCCTCCGTTCAAGTTCATTGTTTATTTTAGATTTTTGTTTAATGAACTTATTAAGATTTAGTGTTCGAAGTTCAAGTTCATCATTGTCCTCATCACTTGAGTCATCGCTCAAGTGGTATTCATTTGTCCGGAGTTCTAAATCCTTCCTATTCTTTGGAAGATGGTGCAAGTACTCATTGGGTTCAAAATGTTCCAAAAGTGTCATTTTATAGGTTATTAATGACCCGATTAATTCTTCTAATGGAAAATCATTTAAATTTTTTATCTCTTGTATTGTGGTTATTTTAGGATCCCATCTTTTTGGAAGGGATCTTAAGATCTTACTTACGAGATCAAAATTCGAAAAAGATTTACCAAGAACTCTTAGATTATTGACGACATCCGTGAAACGGGTGTACATGTCACCTATAGTCTCACTTGGTTACATTCGAAAAAGCTCAAAATCATGCAATAAAATATTAACTTTCGAGTCTTTGACTCTACTAGTTCCCTCGTACGTGATTTCAAGTGTTCGCCAAATATCAAAAGTCGTTTCGCACATAGGGATCTGATTGAACTAATTTTTGTCCAAAGCGCAAAATAAGGCATTCATAGCCTTTGTGTTTAAAAAAAATACTTCTTTTCCAAATCTGACCATTCATTCATCGGTTTAGAGGGAAGTTGAAAACCGTTTTCAATAATATTCTATAAATCCAAATTCATAGAAATCAAGAAAACTCTCATTCGAGTTTTCCAATAAGTGTATTCTAATCCGTTAAATAACGGTGGATGAACAATTGATAAACCCTCTTGAAAGCCATGAAGAGCCATTTCTCTCGGGTGTAAATCCGAAATGAGAAATACTGGGCTCTGATACTAATTGTTAGGATCAGAGCGGCACTAAGAGGGGGGGAGGGTGAATTAGTGCAACGGATTAAAATGTCGATTTTGAAAAATCTTTCGTACGATAAAAACCAAACTCGGAAGTGCTTAACTTGAAAGCGTGTTCGTAAAGGTGTGCAGCAAAAGTAATGAGGAAGTAAAGCACGTATGAAGGTTTGCAGTAAGATAAATAGCAATAAGTAAATGCAAACTAGAGAACACGCCAATTTTAAAGTGGTTCGGTCAAAATGACCTACATCCACATGCGAAACCTTCTTCGATGAGGCTCCCGACTTCCACTAGCAAATCACTTTGAAGGGGAAGGATAAATACCCCTCTTACAACCTTTTACAAGTGGTTTACACTCTTACAAATTTTCAACGAGAAAGAAGGAGGTGAACACTTAAGCAATTGAAAACAAGACTTGCTAAAGACTTTGCTATGGCTTTTTTCTCAATCTATTGCTTCTCAAAAGTTGTATTCTCTGTTGAAAATTGAGGGGTATTTATAGGCCCCAAGAGGATTCAAATTTGAGCTCCAAATTTTGAATTCTCTTGGGTTTCCGAGGCTGGCAGTGCCATCGCCTGTCGGTGGCGATGCCACCGCTTGTCAATGTCATACTGACTAGTGACTAGCGGTGCCACCGCCTGTCAGTGGCGGTGCTACCACCTATCAATTTCCACATTGATAGTGTTCTGGCGGTGCCACCTCCGGAACTCTCGGGTTCTGGGCGGTGCCACCGCCGGAACTCTCGGGTGCTGGGCGGTCCCACTGCCTAATCCAACGGTACCACCGCCTTATCCTCGGGCTCTGGACGGTGCCACCGCTTAGTCTGGCGGTGCCACCGCCTACACTATTTCAGCTCACTAATTGGGCTCTAAACTTGGCCCAAACCAGTTCGAACTTAGGCCCAATTGGCCCCTACTTGGGTTATAAGATTAACATCTAATCCTAACCCTAATTAACATGCTAACTACAGATTTAAAGACATTTCCTAAGTTATTACAAAGTCTGCAAGTCAAGACTTCTACCGACAAACTTTCGATGGTCTTCCGATAAACTCTCGGAAACTATTTTGCGGACTTTCGGCAAGCTCCTAGACTTCACGATTTGATCTTGGCGAGTTTCGACAAGCTTCTTCGGCAAGCTACGATCTTTCTTGGTGAGCTCCGTGAACTTCCGATGTACCTTTTGGCAAGCTTCTGAAAACCCTTCGGCAAGCTCCCTACTCATTCTCGGCTAGTTCCGACAGCATTCCCGATGAACCTTCGGACTTCCGTCGGACTCTCGAACTCCCAACGAATCCTTCGCGCTTGATTCCGGCACTTTGTTTCACTTTATGTCTTCATCATTATCGTAGTTAATCCTGCACACACAAGTCAAAACTCTACTCTAATCTAGACAATTATTACAATGAGAATTGACATTCTGTTGCCCGGCATGTCATTGGTTGGCGCTTCGTTCGATTCTTCAGTGCATCGTCCTCTCTTGTGGCTTGTTGCCCAATCGGTGGTTGACCTCTGCAACCCCGATATCCTTGGTACAATTCCGCTCTCCTTGGCTCGATGCCCGACGTCCGAAGCATTATGCCATCTAATATCCTAACGTGATCTCCTCCGGCGCAACGTCAATTCCTCCTACGTCAACTGTCTAATCCTGATCGAGTAGACCTGCATCACTCAAAATGCAGTTAAACATCTAAACACAATCAATTAGTTTCATCATCAAAATCTGAGATTCAATATTTTATTCCTTATTAAAGAATGATGTTAGTAATAAACTTAGAGTATTTGCCAACCCAACCCAATTCGAATCCGTCTTGTGATTTGATACTTTGTACTCGCTGGATGTGGTGTAGACTTGCATTAAGATGATATTGAGTGGGGTTATTGATGTGGCTCCTTCGACACTCCTAAAATGAGTTAGATAATGAAAGAAGAGAAAAAGAGTTAAATTTTGATAACTGCAACCTAATTTAATTTTTACGATTGCCCCTTACTTGTTTGCGATTAACAAAAATATTTTATGTAACAAAAAAATATTTTTAAATAGTTTATATTCAAAATTTACTGATGTGATAGGATGATTATTTGATGTTAGAATGATTATTTGATTTATAATAATCATTTGAGCTTAAGTGAATTTCAAGATTAATTTAATTATTTAAACTTTTATTTTTAGATTAATATAGTAATTTTAATTTTTAATTAGATATATTTGTGTTTCAAGAATTTTGCATGAATTTATATGACTTAATTAGTTTTAAATTTAAAATCATGAGTTTAAATTTTTTTAATTTATGAATTTAAATTATTTTTTAATAATTTAAAATATTAAAATCTAATTTGATAATAGGAGCTTAATTGGGGTTTGACTTGAGTTAGGTTGGTCTTCCAAACTGGGTCAACTCAACCCTTGTGGACAAGTATGACTCAACCCATGTGATTAGGCATGACCTAGTCCATGTAGTCATATATGACTCAGCCCATGTGATAAAGTATGACTTAACTCATGTGGCTAGGCATAATCCAACTCATGTGGTCAGGTACGATCCAACCTATATGGTCATGCATGACCCAGCCCATGTGGCTTTATATGACGTAGTTCATGTTGTCATGCATTTAGCTAGGTTTGCCTAAGTCGTGTGGTACTCTTGTATGTCCGTCTACAAAGGTCAATCTCCTCAAAATCTCGTATGGTCCCTTAGGATTTATAAAAAGGAAAACGGATTAGAGAAAACAACTCACTTGGAATCCACAAACAATCACTTTAGCAAACACTTCATAGCCAATGCAAATTACAAATAGACTTTGTAAGTTTCTTTAAACGATCGCACAATAAAGGGTTCAAAATTGTTCACTATAGACCAAAATCCCCATAAGTGCTCATATGACACAACCTTTATTTGTAAGTCTAGGACGACTACCAAAATCAAAGAAAGTAGGGCTGCTAAGCCTATTGTTAGCCCTTTACATGCTGTGTAAAGCATAAACAAAATCGAAAGACACAAGACATGCATGAACATTACATCAAACATCTTGTTTATAGTTTTATCTGTGACATTTTCTCTCACTTATTCCTTCGATATTCTTGTCGAAGCCTTTGTAGATGTTGCATCTCATCGCTTTTGTTGAGTCTTCAATCTTTTGCTCTAGTTGCAATGTGCATCTCGGCTCCCAATTGGATTCCATCGCTATTGTTGAGTAGTTAAACTTTGATCTGTCATGTCGTTTCAACTCACCAATGACTCTGACTCTAGTGTTGGGTCGATTGAGTTGTGCTGATCTTTGTTATTTCCTGTGGATCCCTCAGATGAAGGAAAAGATCATCATTAGTATGTGTTAGTGTCTCAAATGCTTCGTGTCGCTTGAACTAGGTGGATGCTTGTTAGAGCTTTAACGAGCATCGCCTCATGGATTTTAAAGTTTTTGGGTCCTTCCTCCGTAAAATTTGTTCGTTGATTCTTCTTCCACTTAGTCGTCACTTTCAAGTAGGTATGTATCACTTTCACTTTTGATTGACATTCTGTTGGGAAATAAAATGGATAATTTACTCTCAGTAGCATTGATCATAATTTATGAGGATTTGACAACTATTGTCTTTTATTCGATTTTTTCGAAAGGTCTTTAAACCTGTGTAAGGCTCCTTTATTAGATAGATAAGAGAATTGGGGTACTTACTTTTGCACATTCTCTTACGAGTTGAGAAGACAAATGTTACTTGATTTCGCCCGCCTCCTCGAGGGTTGTACTCCATGCATCGAGCTGGTTACTAGCATTCGTCCCGCTCTTTGCTCACACTTCTGAAGCACTCGATGTGTTTGCACTCATTGCATTGAGTTAACTATTATGATTCACCTTCTTAATGTCATCGAACTTCTGGAATGTAAGAAGTTTTCACCTCAACTTGGGACAAGTCTCTAATAGTTTTTGTTGTCTCTGGGATTGTACTGTCTTCTCCATCATCTTTGTTACCTACTTCTCTAAGTTGCAAAGGTATAGCACCGCGTACTACCTACTTCGTACCTTGGTCAAGCATTTTTGCATCAACCTGAAGTCCTTCACTTTTGACTATTTTGATGAGAAGCTCATTGTCATCAATCTTATGAAGTTTCTTGGCCTTTGTCTTTAAACCTTATCTTGGTACTTGGAGTTTGCCTCTGCATTCTTCACCTCCTTGACCCATTTCACGACCAAGCATTCTCCCTCTATGAGAACAAAAGATCGATAACTTCACAGAAGTTTCGTCTCTATGGTACCATGGCGTTACCATACCCATGGCTCTATTATCTGTCACCTTGCATTTCCGACTCTTTCTTCGCGATCAGTAGATCTGCCTCTGTGGCACTATGGCACTCCTCTGAGTCCACCTCCATTCTAATCAATGCTTGATTTTTTTGGATAGCTAAGTCTCTCTGGACTCATCATTCCTCTTCCATTTCGACCCCCTACTTCAATGCCTCTATATTATCTAAGCAGTTCCCCTTGGTTGATGGAAAGATAGACTACAACTCTCATGCATGGCCTCCGCCATCATGTTGCAGGGTTTGTACCGATTTTGTTCTCCTTAACTTCCTTGGTAGTAGCATTTGCTTACTCGGCCTTGTTCTCTGACTTGTCGAGCTCCCTTAAGCGAATATGAGCTTTGGAGCAATCCAACTTTCTAGTCGCTCTGATCATATCTCTACATGATCAAGTCCCTCTCATGGGACTCACTAGTACTTGCATTCGGTATACTCTCTCGGTGGTACATAGCCCTTATATGCTGATGACTAAGGCTTTTATCCGATGCAAAATTCGATGCACAAACGGAAGACTCACCTTTGCAATACCATGACATTCACTCCTTGAATCCATAGCATTTCTTGTCGTCATATTATTCACTAAAGTGGAGCTCCCAGTAGCTCCCGATCATACATTCGTATGTCCTCGCGGGATTAGTTTCATGTGTATTGTATTGCCATGAACTATTCCACCATGATCTACTACACCATGTCGCCTCTTAGTGATATCTCCATTGCATTCTGATTAGTGTGAGATGAATTCGGATTGCGATCCTTCCATGTATGGCCTTTGCCAACATATTGCATGGCCTCTTCCACTTTTGATTGTATTCACTCCACTGACAATCGACCTTCGTCCACTCGTTCTCGGGTCACACTCAAACGAAGTACAGCTCTAAGACAGTTTATTCCCTAGTAGCTCTCCAAGTCTACTGACTTCGTTGAAATTGGTGCACCATTGTTTGGATCTTGGGCCTCTACTCCCACTAGCACAATCTCCGTTGTGCACCGCTTCTTTCATGGTAACTTGAATGACAACATTGTGGCATATTCTTCAAGAGTACCCGTCTTCGCATCCTTTTGCCCCATGTCAAGACCTTTTGAACCCAACTTCGCCTCCGCAAGTTGAGTCGCCTTAGTTCCTCCATTAAATACTTTTTTGAGATAAGGTGCATGTGTCTTAAAGCTCCCTTCATCTTTGGGACTATATAGAATGAGTTTGCTCCATCAGAATGAGGGACATATGGAATGACATGATCCCACTCTTGTCTCTACAAGAGTTCATGTCCTTGACCTCTATCTAAGGAAAGCTTCGTGCATCCGCTCCATCTTCTATCTTCTATGCCAACTCTTTTCATGTGGCATGGGTCTTTCACCAAGTTACACCCAAGTTGCTCCGCTTTTTGATTTGCATTGAGTTGATGGTGGTCCTCGCGCCTACCATTCCACGGGTCAACCCTTCATTAAGTCCAATCTTCATATTAGCTCCAAGTGTGCTTTCATTTGTGTTACCTTGGGTCGCTCCCTTACTTGATCTCGCAATGCATCCCCCAATTCATTATCTTAAGTGAGATCAGGCGATGACTCCTTGTCGCTCGCTCGGTCCATTGAGCTTTATGGAGTTGTTGTTTTAAGGTACTCCTCCTCAACATGTGCGGTCCATTGCACATGATTCTCCCTTTGGAGAACCAAGACTTATCCCTTCAAGGTATCTGTCTTGTTGGAGCAACTTCTCTCTTTGTATCCTTCCCTTTAGAAGTTTCGGAGACCACCATCCCCTTGGACTATTCTACCTTGTTGAACAAACTGTACATTGTTCTGCCCCTGCAAACACACTTGCTAGATTGACTCCACATCAACACAGTCCCCGTTGCACCCCTCAAGGCCTAGCAACATGCTGAACTCATTGCACACTTCAGCTTCCTACAGACGTATCATTCTCATGTCGAAGGGAATGTTTCAATGCTCCATGGCGTCGAGTTTCAGTTGCCTTGAGATGACCATGAACATTCCATCGTCTATATATAAGCCCTTGCATGAGTATCGAATTCTTCGAGTTAGCAATTCCCCTCACCTCTATGAGCTTTGCATAACTCATTCGGTTGTTGAACAACTCATTCCACCTTGCATGGTCTCATTCTTTACCAAGCGCCTCACTTGTCTTGAGTACTATCAAGTATGGTTGCCAACGTCGAGCCGTAGCTCGAACTCAACCATCCTAATCTTTGTGCGCTACACATTCTTCCAAGCTTACTTGTCCTCGTGGTACCTCTTGCATAAAGGGTTGGCCACTCCTCTGAATGTCAATTTCAAATGCCTGCTTCTCTAAGTGACTCCTTTGCCTTACATCTCCATGCATGTTTCACCCCAAACGATTGCGCATGTTGGCTGCCCTCAACGCAGCCCCACTAGGTCCCCACATTTGAATGCTAAATGTTTCTATGAGTGCTTGTCTCACTCTGATATCATATGTCATGCACTTAGCTAGTTTTGCCTAAGTCGTGTGGTACCCTTGCATGTCCTTCCGTAAAGGTCAGCTTCCCCGAAACCTCCTATGGTCCCTTAGGACCTATAAAAGAGAAAACGAGTTAGAGAAAGTGTCTCACTCATGATCCATAAGCAATCATTTCAGCAAATACTTCATAGCCAATGTAAATTACAAATAGATTTCACAAGTTCTGAACGGTCGTACAACAAAGAGTCCAAAATGATCGACTACAGACCGAAATCCCTATAAGTGCCTACATGATACAATATTTGTTTGCAAGCCTAGGATGACCACCAAATCCAAAGAAAATGGGATTGCTAAGCCTATTGCTAGCCCTTTACATGCCGTGCAAAGTATAAATAAAATTGAAAGACACGGACATGTTAGGATCAAGAGCGGCACTAAGAGGGGGGTGGGGGGGTGAATTAGTGCAGTTGATAAAATCACATCGGTTGGAAAAATTTTGTTACGATTAAAACCAATTTCGGAAAGATATTAACTTAAAATACATTCGGAAGGGTGTGCAGCAAAAGTAATAAAGAAGTAAAACGGTTTGCAATAAAGATAAATAACAAAACAGAAATGCAAACCATTTTATAGTGGTTTGGTCGTCGTGACCTACATCCACTCCACCGATTCCTCTTTCGTCGAGGTCACTAGCATCCACTAATGATCTTCCTTCAATGGACAAAGATCAGCTACCCTTATAACTCGATTCTCCTTTTGATAGGTTCAGGAGAGAGCCTTTACAACTCTTTTTTACAAAGCTTCATTCACACTCTCCCTTAGAATGATCTCTAAACTTTAGGAGGAGGGACTCTATACTTTACAAAGGATTTTCAATGTTAGAAATGCAGAGTTTTTTATTACCTTTCTTCCTCTCTATGTAGGAATAGCTAGGGTATTTATAGACCCCAAATAGATTCAAAACTTGGAGCCAAAATTCAAATCCCCGAGATTTTGGGGTACGGGCGATACCATCACCTGCATTGGGCCATACAACCGCTTGCAGCTTGACACTAGGCGGTACCACCACCCAGTCTAGTGGTACTACCACCTGGGAGACTAAGTCTGGGCGGTACCACTGCTTGATACAGTCTCGGAGACTATGCCACGACGGTTCCATCTGTTGGGTCATTGTTTGAGCTTTTCACTTGGCCCAACACAACCCAAACTTGGGCCTAATTAACCCCTAATTGAGTTGGCTCAATTCCAACCCAATTATGTGCTAACTACAAATTCTAAGACATTCAATAAGCTAAATAAGTCTGTAAGTCTAGGTTTCTTCCAGCGATCTTCCAACGAACTTCCGACGATCTCTCGGCAATGTTCCAGCGGACTCCTAGCAAGCTCCTGGACTTCATGAAGATCTTCTTGGCGAGTTCCGACGAGCTTCTTTGGCAAGCTCCTGGACTTCTCGGTTAATTCTGATAAACCTTCCGACGAACGTCTGGACTTCTGACGAACTCTTGAACTCCCAACGAAATCTCGTTCTTGACTCTGGGACTTCATTTTGTTTTATACCTTAATCGCTATCATAGTTAATCCTACACACTTAAAACCTACTTCGATCTAAACAATTATTACAAAGCAAATCAAATATTGTCCGGCATGTCATTGGTTCATTGGCGCATCATCCTCTCTTGCGGCCTATTGCCCAATCAACTAGTTGACCTCCGCAACTCTGATTTACTTGGCACGATTTTCGCTCTTCTTGGCCTGATGCCTGAACCCATGGCTCGAAGCCTTCTGCCAATACATCGATCGATTCTTTGGCTTGACAACCAATCTTCTGACATGTTTTTCTCTGGCCCAACATGATTCTTCCTGCTTTAATTGTCTCTCTCTGATTGAAGCTTCCTGCATCACTCAAAACGCAGATCAAATCATAAATACTATTAATTAGTTTCATCATCAAAACTCGAGATTCAACAATCTCTCCCTTTTTGATGATGACAACCAATTGATGACTGAGTTAACCTTAACTCCCTCTATCAATGTGCCATATTAATAAAACTCTTGAATTCAAAAATCCAAGCAATATGTCATCATAAAATCATGTATAATATCATCATACTTCTCCCCCTTTGTCATCAACTAAAAGAAGTGCAACTATTAAGTATTTGAGATATGCAATTTCAAATCATTGCATTATAAACATAATCTCAAGTTTTATCATCATGCAAGCTAGCAAATTTTTACATCATTTTAGAAAATATAAGCTAGCAATTAATTTTGAGTTTTGTAAGTTTGTAAATTTTGCACATGAAAGTTAGCAAAATTTTACATCTTTTGAGATATGCAAGATAGCCTATTTTTGCATCTTCTTGAAATGTATAACTTAGCAACCATTGCTTCTCTTGAGATTTGTAAGATAGCACTTCTTGCTTCTCTTTTGAGATGAACAAGCCAGTAAGTTTGCATCTTCTTGAATTATGCAAGCTAGCAAATCTTTCTCTTTTGAGATATACACATTAGCAATTCTTTCTCCCCCTTTGACATTGGCAAAAAGAGGGGAATAATAAAACAATGATGCAATTTATTTCCCTTTATATCAATTTTCGAATTATGATAAAGATAAAGTGTTATTCTTATTTCAATATGTCATAATTGAGATAAACTTCGAATTTAAATTGAATTCAAGTCAAAGTAATTTTAATCATGATTCATATCATATGAAATAAATCATATCATCATAATAAAATCATAGGTATTGCATGCATCATTCCAAATCATAAATATTTCAAATCATGATGGTATCAAAATGTCAAATTACATTACGTCATATCATGCATGATTATAACTTCTCATTTGTATGCATCAACATAATATCATGAGTATTGCATAATTTCATATAATCACATGAAGGATATCAAGAAAAGCTTGGTGATGAGATATACTTCATGAATACAAGGAATTTTACATAATAAAACTCAAGTCATAAATCTTAAAAGCTCAAGTGACATATCATGGTTAATTTGGATAAATGTCATCTTTAGTAAATAACAAAAGAGTTGTAGGAGAACAAATAAATGATCTTGATTCATGCATAAGAATTTTCAAGTCATCGAAAAAAAAAATCATGATTTGTTTAGGTGATTGTTCTCTTAAAAGAGTGAATTATATGAGAATTAAGAAAGATGTTTCATGTTGAATATATCACAAGTTGTAAATATGATAAATGATTTAGTTGGATATATCATCTCATTAGTCATATGAAAATAGATCCAAAATCATCATCAAAATCACTTTTCGAATTTTAAAAAATTCAATGAAAGCAATATAGATAAATTCACATGAGAACTTGATTCATGCATAATGTCTCAATTAAAAAATAGTTATAATTCTGAAAAATTCATGATCATCTATAAAATTCTCCTCTTTAGTAAATGACAAGAAGAAGCATAGGAGATCAAATACAAGATCTTGATTTATAAAAGAATCTCAAGTATCAAATATCGAGAAATTAAGATCATGAATTGGACTATTTCCTCTTTAGTAAATGACAAAGAGAAACATAAGAAAGAGATTTTGATTCATAAAAGATTTCATGTTATAAGTCTTGAGAAATTATGATTTTGATAAAACTGATTCAAATTCATCAAATCATTTTCATAGTTTAAGAGATTCACAAAAGCATAATATACATGGATTCATTAATCTTTTATCGAGAAATAAATAAGATAGAGATGGAAAATTATTCTCTTTTTTTATGTGTTTCATTTGAAGTTATTTGTTTCATACAAGCATGCCTTTATCTTTTTATGCCAAATAAAAACATGCATCAACGTTTAGGATCGAAAAATAAATTTCGTCATAAAAACTATCTAGACCAAAAAATATAACACATTAAACATAAGGCTTCTTCACATAAGAGATTTGATTCATCATTTTAATTCTAATGATAATGTATTTTTCTTTTTATGTGTTTTATTTTATGTGATTAATTTCATATAAGTATGCTCAAGTTTTTTGTATGAAAACAATTCATCATGTTTAAAATAGAAAAGCAATACAAAATCATCATGCATAATTAAATCATTAAACATGATTTCATTAAACATAAAGCATTTAATTTTAACATTTTGTTTCTTTATCATAAAATATGCAATTGTCATGATAATATATATATATATATATATATATATATATATATATATATATATATAATCATGAAAAGCACTAAGTAATTTTATGGTATGGAAAAGGAGATTCGATTGAGTCACTTACCTTGTTGACAAAAGCCGTCAAAGCACAGTTCGCCACCTTGTCTTTGTTGGTTTGTTCTTCATCTTTGGATGAACTTGATTTGTCCTAAAGTGCTTTTTTCTTCTTACGTTCATAAGTTCCATTCTTTTTAAGTTTATTTTTGTTCTTTGATTCTTGTTTTAAAAACTTTTTAAGCTTTATTGTGAGAAGTTCAAGTTCATCATCACTTGAACTTTCGCTCGAGTAGTCTTCTTTTGTTCTAAGTGCAAAATCATTAATGTTCTTTAGAATGTTGTTCTCACTATAACTCATTTCATAGGTCATTAAAGACCCAATAAGTTTTTCGAGAGGGAAAATATTCAAATCCTTGGCCTTTTAAATGACCGTTACTTTAGAATCCCAAGTTTTAGAAAGAGATAGTAAAACTTTATTAACAAGTTCAAGATTTGAAAAATATTTGCTAAGAGTTTTTAAGCCATTGACGACATTCGTAAAATGGGTGTATATGTCAACAATGGTTTCGTATGGCTTCATTCGAAATAGTTCAAAATCATGTATCAAAAGATTTGCCTTAAAATTCTTTACTAGTGTCTTCGTGTGTGATTTCAAGTGTATGCCAAATATCGAAAGCCGTTTCATAAGTAGAAACACTATTAAAATCATTTTTGTTCAAAGCATAAAATAGAGCATTTATAGCTCTAGCATTTAAAAAAATAATTTCTTTTCTAAATCATTCCATTCATTCATTAGAGTAGAAGACTTTTGAAAACCAAATTCGACTATATTCTATAAATCGAGAATCAACGAAAGCAAGAAAACTCTCATTCAAGTTTTCCAATATATGTAGTCCGTCCTATTGAGCATGGGAGGATGAATGAGAGAGTAACCCTCTTGAAAGCCGAAAAGAGCCATTTCTCTTTGGGTGTTAAACCAAATGAGAAAAACTTAGCTCTAATACCAACTGTTAAGATCAAGAGCGGTAGTAAGAGGGGGAGTGAATTAGTGCAGCGGATAAAATCACGTCAGTTCGAAAATCTTTGTTTCGATTAAAACCGATTTCAGAAAGATATTAAATTGAAATACGTTCGGATGGGTGTGCAGCAAAAATAATGAGGAAGTAAAGTGGTTTGTAATAAAAATAAACAGCAAAATAGAAGTGCAAATAATTTTATAGTGGTTCGGTCGTCGTGACCTACACCCACTCCATCGATTTCTTTTCCGTCAAGGCCATCGGCATCCACTTACGATTTTCCTTCAATGGGCGAAGATCAACTACCCTTATAACTCGATTCTCCTTTTGACAAGTTTAGTTGAGAACCTTTACAACCCCTATTTACAAAGCTTCCCTCACACTCTCCCTTAAAATGATATCTAAATTTTAGGATGAGGGACTCTACACTTTACAAGGGTTTTCAACTTTAGAAACATAAAGTTTTTTTATCATATTTTTCCTACTCCATGCAGGAATAGCTAGGGTATTTATAGATCTCAAATTGCTTCAAAACTTGAAGTCAAAATTCAAATCCTTGAGATTTCGGGGTACGGGTGGTACCACCGCTTGCATTGAGTGGTAACACTGCTTGCATTGGGCGGTACCATCGCTTGCAGCTTGACACTAGGTGGTACCATCGCCTAGTCTAGCGGTACTACCACTTGGGAGATTGTATTTGGGTGGTACCACCACTTGAAAGTCTCGGAGATTGAGTTTGGGCAGTACCACCACCTCACACAGTCTTAGAGATTGTGCCACGACGGTTCTATCTGTTGGGTTAATGTTTGGACCTTTCACTTGGCCCAACACAGCCCAAACTTGGGTCCAATTGACCCCTAATTAAGTTGGCCTAATTCTAATCCAATTATGTGCTAACTATGAATTCTAAGACATTCACTAAGCTAAATAAGTCTGTAAGTCTAGGTTTCTTTTGGCGATCTTCTGATAAACTTCCGACGATCTCTCGGTAATGTTCCAACGGACTCCCAGCAAGCTTCTGGATTTCATGATGATCTTCTTAGCGAGTTCTGATGAGCTTCTTTGGCAAGCTCTTGGACTTGGTCAATTTCGGTAGACCTTCCGACGAACTCTCGAACTCCCAACGAAATCTCGTTCTTGACTCCGGGACTTTATTTTGCTTTATGCCTTGATTGTTATCGTAGTTAATCCTACATACTTAAAACCTACTTCGATCTAGACAATTATTACAAAGTAAATCAAATGTTGTCCGGTATGTCATTGGTTCATCGACACTTCGTTCGAATCTTCGGCGCATCGTCCTCTCTTGAGGCCTATTGCCCAATCGGGCAGTTAACCTCTGTAACTCCAATTTACTTGGCGCAATTTTTGCTCTTCTTGGCCCAATGCCTGAACCCATGGCCCAAAGCCTTCTGCCGATACGTCGACCGATCCTTCGGCTCGACGTCAAATCTTCTAACATGTTTTTCTTCGGCCCAACATGATTCTTCCTGCTTTAATTATCTCTCTCTGATTCAAGCTTCCTGCATCACTCAAAACTCAGATCAAATCATAAACACTATCAATTGGTTTCATCATCAAAATCTAAGATTCAACAGGACAATGTGGCCAAGTA